>JADGIX010000056.1:0-63157 GCA_027595885.1 Globomyces sp. JEL0801
GTTTGATATACTATAGTCTCATCAGATGAGTAAATAGTAGAATCATCATTCTTTGATTTCAAACCTCGGTTTTGCACGGTCAAGTCCGAGTAATCTAAATCAGTATCACTGTCTTCTCTCATCAAATTATTTTGATCAACACCACCAGACTAACAGTAAATTAAAAGATTGAAATAATTACTTTTAGTTTTTCAAAGAACCCACAATTTCTAAAATACAAGTAATTTTTTGGTTGAGAGATTTTGGATTGTGATGATAGATCAACCAATGCCTTTCTTCCATCCAATAATTGATCAATAATAACTCTTTTCGATCCTAACATGACGCTATCTAGAGCAACATTGGATTCATCAAATATAGTTGAACAAGGATCAACTTCAACGGTGGAATTGGTATGTGGTTTATCGGGCGAGACCCGAGGTAATTTCTTTGATGAATCCAATTCGGATGATATATTACGAGTGTTCATTACTACTGTTGAAATGACTTCTGTAGATTGACAAAGTAATGAATGATTCAATTTGGACCTGTAAGAATGATTCATTGGGTTCACTATAACGTTCTCCACAGTTTTATATACTTGATTTATACCATAGATGGCTGATATTGACTCATGATTTTTCAAAAATCGGTCATATTCTCTTTTCGGTGTAAGATTCGTTTGTGGTGTTTGCAACTTGAATCACATTCCCTTTCCCACTATTTTTATCTTTTAAAGTACGATAGAGGAGAGATTTGAAACCATCTGGTTTTGGACACCTCTGTGAAGGCAAATGGACACTATTCCCGGACTTGTGTCCCATTTGGACTTCAAACTTTAGGACTTTTTTTTTTAAATCGAACACTTTGATTGACCAACATACTGGAGATATCTAAGCTAACAAACATGATTGAATTCTATGTTTTGTCTTCACGTTGTGCAACTAATTTAAGTAAGTTGAGGATTCCGGATTCACTTGAGAAAAGTCGATTCTACTTTTTCACTTTATTAATCCAAAAATAAAAAACTAATCACAATACATTATTTACTGAATGTTTTTATGAAATGCAGATATTGGTGTATTTTAGGATCCTAAAAATTGTACTCTAAATATATTCATTCATTTACTATTCAAAGGTACAGTTAACTACCACGTAATTTTAGCATAATCGCTTTCCCAATTAGATTATATATTTATTATTAGGCATTCAGGTAAAAGTCTTACAGTTGCTCTGTTGGGAGGACCGATGTGGATTAGGAATAACAAAATCATTTGGTTTGAATAGTGGAAACAAATGAACTGTATCATTGAATTTGACACTTTGGGGAAGTTTTGTATTTGATTCGTGTTTTTTAAGTATAGGTTGAGGATTGGTATCAATTGCTGGTTGTAAATCTATACACGATGGTTCAGGGGCAATTGTTTGAAATACTATGGATTCAGCGGATGAGTTGACAGTGGAAGTCTCATCATTCAACGATATCAAATCCAATGTTTTCATGTTAAAATCGGTGTAATCCAAACCACTGATGTTACTTTCTCTCTTTAAGGTATTTTGATCAACTCCACCAGACTAACAGAAAGTCAAAAGATTGAAGTATTTACCTTTAGTTTGCCAAAGAATCCATCATTTCTAAAGCATAAGTAGTTCTTTGGTTGTTTGGATTGTGAGGATTTGTCAATCAATACTTTTCTTCCATCCAACAGTTGATCAATGATTGCATTTTTGGAACCCAGCATATTGGAATCCGTCACACTTTCCGTTGGTAATTCAGATCTGTCAACGGCAGTTGCACACGAGTCCAATTCATTGGAAGTGATTCGTTCCAATTTGTCGGTTGTTAACCAAAACGGTAATTTCTTTGCGGTAAAAGCCATCTTAAAAGTAAAGTTTTGCAATGGCTTAAAATAAGGGATGATTCATTCTTATTATTGGTTAGAATGATTCATTTCGGAATGGTAACAATTATTCATTGGGTCCAAAGGTATCCACATTTGTAAATCTATTACTGATTCCAAAGATGAATATGAGTCAATATCAGTAACTGATAGTAAAAGTTGCTCCTGTTTAAAGCATTGACTGTTATGTTAAAATCATTTACTGGTATGATATTGCTTTGTTTTGGTGCCCTGATCAAAACTATTCAGCTTGAATCACTTTCCTCAACCTTCCTTCATCTTTTGAGGCACATATGCGAATTTGGATACAGTTTGAAAATTTTGGGATGGACACCTTTTCTGGACTTGAACGTTTTTAAACATGAAACCTGGACTAATTTTCAATTAGGTATTGACGGTAGGGGAATAAATTAAATCTTGCTTATTTCTTTGTTTTAGTTTAAATTCTGCAACCGAGTTTGATCAAAGTATTCCGGATTCACCGAATTTTTTTATTAAGAGACTATTACAATACCGTCTAATTAGATGTTTTTATTGTTTCCCAGCTCAAAGCCATGCAAGTTACCCTGCTTTGTGGACCGAGGTGGATTAGGAATGACAAAATCATTTGGTTTGAATAGTGGAAACAAATGAACAGTATCATTAAATTTGACTGTTTGATTCTGTTTGGAAATCGGATCGTGTTTTTTAAGTATAGGTTGAGGATCGTCATCAATTGTTGGTTGTAAACTCAAGTAAGACGATTCAGGGGCAATGGTTTGAAACACTATAGATTCAGCACATGAGTCTACAACATAAGAATCATCATTTAACGACATCGAGTCTAAGTTTGGTATTTTAAAGTCTGTGTAATCCAAATCGGTTATGTTGGCTTCTCGCTGAAGGGTATTTTGATCAACAGTACTGGACTACCAGAAAATGAATATATTGAAATATCAATTTTTACCTTTAGTTTTCCAAAGCATCCATAATTTCTAAAATACAAGTAGTTTTTCGGTTGAGAGATTTTAGATTTTGCCGATTTATCTACCAACGCTTTTCTTCCATCCAACAGTTGATCAATGATAACTCTTTTCGAGCCTAATACACTGGAATCCATCCCACTTTCCGTTGTTAATTCAGATATTTCAAATGCTGTTGCAGAAGAATCTATATCGGCACAGGAATCGGTGTCCAAACAATCGGGCGAAGCCCAGAATGGTAGTTTCTTTGTTGATATCACTAAGTCTGGTGGGGAATTGCGAGTTTTCATAACAACTGTCTCAATAATTTCTGTAGATCGACAACCTAACGAATATTTCATTATGAATAAGAATGACATCAAAACAATGGGTCCTTATAAATTGACTCCACAATTTTTCCACTTGCCTAACCTTCACCTTGTTTTATGTTTAAATATCTGAGTATAGGACTAGCAAGTATTGTAAAGTTGAGAAAATAAATTATTCGGTTCGTTCTCCATCCAAGTCAATATGTTCTCCGAATAATACTTACCAACAGTTTATAAGACCAAAAAAAATATATTTCCTGATCTAGAATTAAAATCTTGAGTTATTCTATTGGGTAAAAAAAACTTGGGATATTACCAGATTACCAACTGCTGGGTGAAGAGCTCACAAGTCACGTCCTAACTAGGTCCTCAAACTGATAGTGATACCAAGCTTCGGAGGAGTAATAGAAGAGAAATGAAAAGTCTATTAATGATAATAGTGAATCAATGCAAATTAGTTCAGAGTACCATTTGTAATTATCTCAATTTTTGTTGTACTAAATCGTCTTATTATGTCTAGATAGACACTGCATGATTAGCTTATACCACCACATGATGTTCTTATTCTGACAATTCAAAAGTCAAGAAATTGGAGAACAGATTTCCAACGTTTCCCTAAGTACGAGAGCACTAATATGTGGAAATAGTATATCAGATAAATACTATACAGCAATAAAGAAAGCACTTGACCATATTATCAAAAGATGACTTTTAGTATTCATGGAAATGATTGTGTACGTATAAATATTTACACAATAAACTAAACGAAGACTATACCAGATCTTTTCGCTAACATAATAATTCGAATGGATCAATTACCCAGTGCAATAGAATCTAGAAGATCTTCCATTCCCAGTTTGAAAACCAGAACATCAGATTATTTGGGGAGTCATGAAACCGTTGCCATCGACGAAGGCAAAAATGATATTATTATACAGAAGCTACTGCAAAATCGACCACAAATGACCGATGTAAATGAAGATGATGAAAGAGAACGACAACGTCGAATGTATAATATGCTGAGGCATTCTAATCACTACAAAAAATTACAAGTAAAATAAGACTGATATTTATACTTAGGTGGAAATGGCTAATGATTCTTGGAATGTATATATCAGTAACTTATCCAACTCATCTTGTGATGTACACGATAATAGATTTCTAAATGTGGAAGATTTAGATGCTGCTCTACAATGTGATTCTGATAATGAATCAAATAGAAATGGAAGCAAAACAGATAAACCCACTATTCTTAAACATGTGAAGAGCAAAGGAGCATCGTTTGGTTTACTGGATGAGTCTGATTTAGACGAAGCATTAGAATTATCATTAGATACGATAGGGGAAGATACAGCGCTTAAGACAAATATTACTTTTAATCATCCTAAAAATCCTACTACAAAACGAACGCGAAAAGTATCATTCAGTATCACAAATGACGATACTTTTGATCATAAATCGACCAATAGTGATGAACCAGGGGATCCAACCAATCAACAAGGATTTTTAAAATTACCCAAAGATGGAACATCTGTTAAATCGAATGAACGAAGGTTTACACCCAGTGCACTTACACAAGCTTTCAAAAAGTTACTGATGAAAGAAAAGGATATATAATCCTACTTTATACCAGCGTACTGCTTCAAAGTACCAACGTAGTTTTATTATAAATCTATTGCCAAGTCCAATAAACATTTAAAATTTACAAAGAATTCTGGTACTTGAAAAGTTTGATAAAATAATGGAACAACAAAAACGACAACGAGTAGATGAAATCAATAAAGCAATTCCTCCTTCGTTATTTCTATATAAACCTCCTGCTGATATCACCCTACAGTTACAAAAATATCTATTGTATTCCATTAATAAGGTAGTCAAGAAAGCCTTAATCTTAGGTAATTTCATCAAAACTCAATAGAAAAAGGCATTAACTCAAATGAAATCAATACAACAAATGAAAAACGTATCTAAAGTAGAAATAGAAGTATTTGGAACTATAATTAAAGGTAGATTGAAGGAAAGTTGGGAATTATTACTGATAAACATACTCAAAGAAGAATTCAATTACCAGTTCAATCAGAAACAAGTAATAATGTATTATTTAATATCAAAGTATTTAAGAATGATCGAAATCAATGTTTCTTTAAATCTGATATGACCATGGCACAACATGCCTGTTTCAATCAACTACTAAACTCTCTGGTGAATCCAAATTCAAAAGTTAAATATGTACATTTAAGAGAAATCGATCAGTTTTATAACATTCGTGGAATTGGAAAAGTTCGTCAAACAATTGACCAAAAATCAAAAAAAGTAAAGTCAATACTATTTCAATTATTATATGGATCATTTAATCTACTTGTTAGAAAATTATTAATGCTTTATAGATTAAAAATTGTATTTTAAAAACTAAAGTAGAAAATTTGGAAATATATATGCCAAATTCACAATTAGATTGTAGAATATCAGTGAATATTGAAACCCAATGTAAGACCTTTAAATCTAAAAAGTCTTCATAGTGACGTTACCCGAAGAATTAAAATCGCCGGATTTTGAACGACAAAAGGATCGAGTTTCATATTCATTATCACCTTTTCAAATTGATCTTACTCAAGTCAAGTCAAATGCAGTAAGAATGAACTAGATTCATGTTTAGAATGGTACCGATGATGTAATGCACGAATTGGAAATCGAATTAACAGATATAAATGAATTTACAAACGATATTCAATTGGAAGGACCACCATCCAAACGCGTATTAGACACTATTGATGCGTTCATGAACAATATCCGTATATTGAGTAGAAAAGCCAAATAATGATTCCCCACCATCACAATAAATCTTAATTTTTTTTTATAATTTTTATTTTTTAAATAGAAGAAATTCGAGAATGAAAAATGGGGTATGAATGTAAAAAGGGTATCATGCATGGAATGCAGTTAAAAGTAATTCAAGATTTGAAGATTTTGCCAATAAGTTTCTTCAATTCCGACCTCAAAGGTATCGACGATTTCTTTTCAATATCTTTGGGTAACTTTTGAATGGATTTATCATCGCATATTGTACGATCAAAGGAAACACGTTTACTAACGCGTGTGGTGATGGTATCAGTATCAGTTGTTTGAATATCTAGATAGATATCGTTGGATTCTTCCCAAGTAGGTGAAGGTGTTAGAGAGATGTCCTCCTGCCATGTACTGTTGGCTAAATCAGCCTAATGGTATTAGATTATCAGATAGCCAAACCTGTAGTCGTTTATAATGTACTGAATGTCGTAGCATGTTGTACATCCTACGCTGTCTCTCTTGTTCATTTTCATCCAGAGTTACTTTACGATTTTTCAATAATTCTTTAATAATTATATCTTGAGGGTATAAACGTTGGTTATCATCCAACAGATGATTTGTTGGGTTTGTTTCTAAGATTAACTTTAGATCATTAGTACCAGTTGGTGGAAGACAGAACACAGACATTTTATGGTATCCTTGAAATAGTTGGTTTTATCAAAAAATCCGAGTTATTTTTATCTTTCAACTTTCGTGGATGGGGCTGATATTGGGGTCCATCAAAGGAATGGACATACAAAATGTGTCATACTTAATAATATGATACGACTATCTTGTTTAAATCGTTCAAGGAATTGTTTGTCTTACTTACAGTATCATTTCTTTGTATATAATTATCACGTTGATAAAACCAATCAAGATATGATATGTGCATTATGTTGAGTATACGAATGGATTGGGTTATCCACGTTTTGGACACATGTCTTACATAACGTTAAACTAGGTCTAACAGTTTACGTTTGAGATATACATCAATAAAATGTGATAAGGTATAAATAATGTATTATCTAGTTATAGGTTGACCAAGCAACTACATCTTCGAATACATCAAAATAGAGGCAATGGCCATATCCTATTTGTTAATACATAATCCGTACCAGGTTTAATAACTAATGGACATTTAACTTGCTCAGCAATGTATTTGGCCATGGCTGGAGTAGTACTACCGTCACATTCACCATGCCAGACACAAACATCCGAGACGATATCTATTCTTGTTAAATTGGTTAAATAATTACTAGATAATTCGAAACCCCAAGGTAGTCCTACTATTTAATTGAAATATCACATACCTATAGCAATTAGTATATCTAAATCATACCCCATAATGAATATTCATATAGTTCTGCATCTCCTTGATCACGGGCATATATTTCCATCATACTGTTACAGAACATATACTCTATATCAGGTCTAAGATAAAATTTGTTGATACTATTACTGTATTAACAGTTTTTGGTCGCTTAGCGGTTGCTGATTTAATTCTAATCTATGATATCCAATAGGATTCGATAAAACATCCTTAGGATCTTTTTTTGCCAGATATCTTAAGAAACCAGGGGCATATGCGGTACAAAACCATGCTAATTTGAATGCCCATGGCATTTCTATAACCAATAAGCAACTCAAACAAAACCTAATGTTCAGTTTCAATTAAATATACCTCTATATACATTCGGTGCATCATGGGGAGCAACTGAGCTAATAACAGCAACGCGATTCAATCTTTGAGGTAATGCATGTGCAACAGCCTTACATATTTAATTTATATCTCTTACTAGTGCATAAGGACCACCGGCTGAATATCCAATTATTGAAACTTTTTTGAGATTTAAATAGTTTAAGAATTGTAAGACATCAATTGGCCAGTCCATTATTTTTCTATTTGGCTGAGGAGACGATAATCCAAATCCAGGTCTTTCCAATACAAAAAGTCGAATTTTCTATTTGTTAATTAACCTCGAATCATACATGTTTGGTAGTTTTCTTGACAATTGAAGGATGAGAGAATAATCGAGAACCAGGAATACCAGGGAATCTACAAATGAAATCATTCATCAAGATACAATAAAATAACTGGTAATGATTCTGGATTATCATGCCAGCAATATTCCATATAACCCAGTAACCTTCCGTCATGTAATTCCATTGTATTTCCTTTTGGTTTTGGGTAATTGCATGACTTTAGTTTCTTCATTGATGCATTCAAAGCAAACAGTTTCGAATCCAGGTGAAGCCTTTGAAACAAACAATGTGCAATAACCACTCAAAGAATTCATAGCGTGTTTTTTAAAATATAACGTACTATTAATGGTATACATATTAACATTGATGATGTTATCTTTGAGACCAGGTGTCTTTTGTGTTGACCTGAAGCACTTTACAGTAATTCTATCGCGCTTATTGTATACATCATTGAATCTAACTGTTGATAATAAATTGGCATGAATGCTTTTAAAACTCTTTGATATTAATTCTAATGGTCAAATCACCGCAATCCATGTACTTTTATCGATCGTGTTTAAAAACAATGCGACATATAATCCACTTCAAATCAATAACAATTGACTCTATCAAAAGGACGGTCAAGTCCTTTTCATTTCATCTCCAAATCAAGGATCATTTGCCATAAAACGGGTATCACCAAATCAACGTTCCGCCGACTTTTTTTTACAAAAATGAATTCAAAGATTCCAGCTACTGTTGAGCATGTTCAAGTCACTTGGACCGATCTTTGCAACTTGACTCGTGCGAGAATGGTATTGAAATCAAGATTTGATGATATTAAAACAAATGGTCTATCTGTCACTTCTGCCATTCTCAGTTTTCCAATGATGTATGATGGAATGCTACCAAATGAGAGCAGTGCTGGGGAAGTCCGATTGGTTCCAAGCGCAACGGTGAAGGCATTACCTTGGGCACCTGAAGTTGGAATCACTTTTGGTAGTTTTAGTGATGGTGATAAACCATGGAATCGTTGTCCAAGATCGTTCTTGGCTAATCAAGCTCAAAAATTGCAGTTGGAATCATTAAAGTTGACTGTTGGTTTCGAATTGGAATTTGTGGTGAATAACTTGGATGGGACACCTTTGGATCAAACCAGCAAGTTCAAATAATAGCTAACTGTTTAGTTTATTGCGAGACAAAATCCTTTAGAGGTAAAGGTTGGAAAGTGCTATCAAAGATTGTTGAATCCTTAAAGCAATTGGATATTCCAGTTTGGCAATACCATAGTGAATCTGCCCACGGACAAGTATTATTTCATAATCTAATAGTTGAATAGTTTGAGATTTCCATTGGTCCATTTGTAGATTCCCCACTATTGGCTGCTGATTCATTGGTTTTGGCCAGACAAACAATCTATTCTGTTGCAGATACTTTGGGCTGTCAAGCTACTTTCTTACCAAAACCATACCCAATGCAAGCAGGTTCTGCAGCTCATACCCATGTTTCCCTCACACATGGAAATGAAAACGTCATGTCTAAACCTATCGGCCATTCATTCTTGGCTGGTGTTCATCATCATCTTCCAGATGTTCTACCAATTTTGAATCCAACTTTAAATTCTTATGATCGTTTACAAGCTCATTGTTGGGCAGGTGTTTATCAATGTATTGGAACAGAAAACAAAGAAGCACCCATTCGTTTGATTAAAGGTCCAAAGGGTGGTTTAGAACGATTTGAAATTAAAACTGCGGATGGGACTTCAAATCCATATTTGATGCTTGGAATCTACATTGCAGCTGGATTAGATGGTAATTTTTTTTTATAGATCTTAAAATGTACAGGTGTTAAAAGTAAATTCAATTTACCAAGTGAAATCAATGTGGATCCTGCTACTTTACCTGAATCAGAACGTCCACTTTTATTCTCAACCACTCTTACTGCTGCATTAGAAAAATTCAAAAAGTCTGAATTTGTATTAAATACTTTTGGATCAGATCTGTTGGAATTGATTGCCAAGGGTCGACAAGCCGAAATTGATATTTTTGAACAATCGACTCCAGAACAAATTAAAGAATTTTTATTGAAACGTTATTAGGTTCATAAAATAAATGTATTTGGCCATACAATTCGAGATCTATTCGGTATTTATTTACAAATGAGAAAATATAGCATTTGAATACAGCATATTTAGTTTATTACCAAAAGTCAAGAAGTGAAATTAGAAATTCATAAAGTTCCTATTTGTTTAAAAATCGTTCAAAAGATGAATCCTCCATCGTAGATGTTTGATTAGAATTCAAAGTTGAAGTATTTTCTATAAAATTCATTATTGATCATGATTTCATACCAGTTTGATCCAATTTAATATCATGAATCAATTTTTCTAAATTTTCTTGTCGTTTTAATTTTTCCTTGTTTTGCTTATTTAAAATAATTTGTTGTAATTGTGGTTGATATTCAGTTTCATATTCTTTGGTAGCATTTTGAATGGCTTCAAATAATTCTTCCATTCCTTCTCCAGTAACAGCTGAGACTCCAACTACCTATAAAAGTAAATCGAATTTGAGAATCATGATACTCGTAAATGTTGATAAAATTCTTCCAACACTAAAGACATTGAACTAATTAATGATCCCATATATGTTGAATCTTCTTCCATTGCAAATTGAAATGCCTATAATGAATTCAATACCAATATTACTTCATAATCTTTCATCCATTCCAAACAAAATTCATGTGAGACCACTTTGATTAATAGAAAATGAATACCATCAGTTTTGTTGAATACCAATACAAAAGGTAATTTAGTTTTATAAAGAATGGATACGGCATACAACATATTGGACATGAATGTAGTTGGGGAAGCTGATCGAGGAGTATCAATGATATAAAGTACCACTGTTGGATATGAAGCAGATACCGTATCAGTTATAATAGCACCCTAAAAAATTAATCAATCTTCATTCTAGTTATTAACTGATGCTGACCAAGTAAATATTTCAATTTGACCTGGTGTATCAATCAAAACATGATTAATCTTGTCACTCTTTTTCTCAATTAAATCCAATACTTGATCAAATTTTGTTGTAAATAGATTCAATGCTGTTAAAATCCCACCCTATTGAATGGATTAAAGAAATGAATTACATTAGGACCAAGTTGATACTGTTTCATGACTTGTTTGAAATTGACTGTATCTCGAATATCAACATTTGCAGAGTATGGTAATTTAGCAACAGCTATCGAATGAATGATTGAAAAAATGTACCTGGATCAAGATTGATGATATATCGTGATGATTTTAATGAACTCAGGTATGCATTTATTCGTTGCAATAGTGTCGTCTTCCCCGTTCCTGCCATGCCGATGAATAACAAACATGTTGGTTTCTTGGTTTCTTTTTTACTGGTTTCTTCTGTTGAACTCATTGGTGCAAGTCTTAAAAAAACAAAAAAAAATATGAGGAAATTAAACGGGAAAGAGGAAGATAGAAAACCTATTAAAAGAGCTAATGAAAGATATTAAAGACAGATGCTGGTACGTGTGGACTTTCATTAAACAATTACTAAAAACTGATTTAGTTATTTGTATTTATTGAACTTTTTTAATCTGTTGTACAAATATCGATCGATAGAATCCAATAATACCAGTCAATATATCCAATTGGAATTTCAAATATACCAGTCCAATATTGGCAAGTAATTGTATCACAGTCCCCCGTTTAGGTTGAGATGCAGTAAGATCATTTGATAGGTATCGCTCCACCAATCCCCGTTTATCTTCCGATTCGGCTGTCCATGGGAGACACTCTCGACCTTCCGGTTCCCAACCCCTAGGGATTCCGATTCGTTCGGCAACTCGAATGGCAGATGCTACACAACCTTCCAGCAGTGGCATACCTGGCCAGACCCAGCTTCCTACAAAGTAGATGTTCTGCCGACCTTGATAATGTTCAATAATATTGAGGGCTTCACAACTTTGTTCGGTAACATACGAACGTGGGAAGGTATACTGATTTAAAATCTTTTCTTTTGGGATAACTGGTTTGGGATTTACAAACAAACAAGAAGTTTCAAAGAAATCAGGGGAGCCTACAAGTTAGCAATCGTTTTTTTTTTACCTTCAGGTAGTCGATGAGTGTAATTCACCCAAATGGTTGCCATGGATTCTTTTCCATCGGTGGTACAGTTAATTCCACGCCATTGTGTCTTATCAAAAGGCATCAAAGATTTCTCGGTATGAACAACCACAGGAACGCTTTCATACTTGAATGTATTCAAACAGTCCATCAAGGGCGATAATGGAGGTTTGACTGAATCTTGCAATTCTGTTGGTGGTTTTCTTGCTAATATTTTTTTGGCAATTGAACCTTGAACTGCAAAAACGATTTTGTCGAATGTATGTAATTTTAAATCTTTGGTTTGAATAACAACTTGATCATTTTTTAAAGTCCATGCACCAATAATTTCTTGATTGTAATGGACTTCTTTAACATTTGATAGTAATTTTTGACACAATAATCGCATACCACCTTTTGCTTGAGCAAATGTAGAACCAAATGGTGCGATTACATGTAAAATAATTCGCGCAGGGTAATCTAATAGTGCTTGATGAGTAGATGTGGCCATGGTTGCCAAAGCTGGTAATAATACCAACTTTACAAATTCATCACTAAAATGGTGTTCCTTTACAAAATCACCAAAAGTTCCTTTGATTGAATTGAATGATTTTGTTTGAGTTAAATAAAAAGTGTGTAATAGTATTCTTAGAAATTCGAATAAAAATTGCAACGTTAACAACATTGACGTTCCTACTATTAAGAAACTCTTTGACTATTTACCAGCAAACGTAACTAGAGCCCAAGGGAATTCAAACCCGAAAAAGAAATGTCGATGAAAACTAAAGTATGACTTGTTTTGGTTTTCTAATGATTAGAGAGAGTTTATACGTTGAGAGGCAGGTCCATCCCAATGGTATTCAGCAACTTCATATTTCCCTACTGTAGTTTCCATGCCAACATATTTAAATAATTTGAAAAGCGAAGGATAGTAAGCTTCATTAATAGAACGCATGGGAACATCAATTCGAACCTCATCATTGTTTATATCTTTAACAGATACACTAGCAACATCCTAATAATAAAAAAGTAGATGAAATATACCTAATAACATTAAGTATTATAATGGATATTACCATTCCAGTTTTATCAGCGAATTCGAATATGGTAACATTTAATTGTTTGGACAGTAGATGAGCAGCAGTTAGACCAGCTAAACCAGATCCAATTACAGCAACTTTTTCCATTGAATTTAAAAAAGAAACAAATTAGCGGTTTCAACGGAGCGCCGTTTTTTCCGATATTGAGGATTTGAATCGGCCGAGTGAATGAGTACACTATGGAGGTTGTTTGTTATTAAAGTTGTTTATTGTTAGTATGTGTTGATAGGTTGTTTGGAATTCTGTACAAAGAAAGTGGTTGCAATATTTACCACTATTAGGGTCCTCTATTCTGTACCGGGTGACCTGAAGTATTTCTAAATGCATTCAAGATTTTCTCAAAATCATGATTGAAAACTAATCAAAGTGGATCGTTAGAGTCGTACATCTTCTAATGGATTTCAATTATTACCTATTTAAATGGTACTCTTTATTTTACAAACCGTCATATACAATAATCAAAATGGAACTAAAGAAAACTACTTGAAAAGAAAGTGCAATTCAATATCATCTTTGTAGACAGTTAGGTAATCTGTTGAGGTCTCCTCTGGGACTAACCTAGTTGCTACTAATAGATGTAGTATGAGTGTCAAAGTATTAGAGACAGCTTAATTCTTGAAATTTGTTTTATAGAACTAAAACAGAGCAAGAGTAGAGACCTTAGAGTCCCGGCCTTAATGAGAATTGAATGTTTTGTAAGTTATTGAATTGGACCATACGAGACATGCAATGGATTATTCAGACATCAGACTTGATAATTGTCCATAAAATATTATTGTATCATTGAATTCGTTCTTCACATTTAACGAAGGACTGGTTTAAATGAAACTTGGCTCTTAATTGGTTTTTGTAAGTTTAAACAAAATTATAGAAAAGATGCCAAAACAAAAGCAAGATTAATAAAAATTGGGAGTCAGTATGACGTGATTTTAAAAGCGGTTTCAACCCATTCGCGTTTCATTAAGCTCATGGTGAGATTAACAACCATCCAAGTTTAGTGGCCCCGTGTAATGAAGGTCTAAACCAAGTAGGTAATGGGAGGCCCGTTAGTTGTCCCATTGTGGGGTCGTTGGAACACAAAACACACAAAAGTCAAAGAGAATTGAAACGGACGAGTACAAAACCAATCAGACCTACTACCTGAAATGCGAATAAATCCTAATTCAAACAGTATCCTACAGTATCTAGTACTGGATTTTTTATTTGAGCACCAGCAAGTATCCTAGGTCATTCATTTTCAAAAGTCTTCAAAACACCACCCAAACTCCCAACAACAACTCCTTCAAAATTGGTTTCTGTTACTTCTCTTTTTATACCATGAAAAACACAAATTCAATACCGACTCCAATTTCTACTCAGGATCGATTTGAGAATTGGATGAATGATATCCTTTCTCCCATTCCTTTGGACGAATTCACAAATTCAAATAAACCAAATAATCCTCAGTTGAATTCAAGCTCATTAGCATTAAATCCTATACCAACGAATCAAGTTTTTACAAATCAAAGTTTTCATTCCAATTCCCTTTTTCCTCAATCAAATTTCAATCACAGGAATACTGGTCAGTCCAACATCAACTACATCCCAAATGATGCAATGAATTCAAATATCCTGGATTCTGTAATTTCAAGAACTTTCCCCGGTCCTGCTGTCAGATCTAAACGTCAACCAAAATCACATAAATTATCAGTCAATACCTCTTCCATTCAGAATCATTTGATCTTTCCAACGATACCACCATCAAAGGTTGGGTTTCTACCAGCTTTTGATCAATCGATGCATCAGAATCATGCGTTAATATCTCCATCGAATCATGCTAACTCTTCAATTCATTTTCCACAACCATCTATACCGTTTCCATCAAACCAACCATCACATTTGTCATCTTCAAACCCAGTAAACTATTTAAATCCTTCCTCAAATACTAATTCTATGATATCAAATCAATTAATGATGGTGCAAAATAACAGACAAATCATGCGGTCTAGGTCTATTCCAAACAATTCCACATTGATGACTTTTAACTCCCAGTTATTGCCTGTCAATAATCCACAAAAATTAACCACCAACGGTATTCAGATGTCAAGCATTATCGCTCCTAATACCGATAATCGAACTTTGATGATCAATGATGGATTTCACTTGCATTCTAGTAACTCGCTGCAACTGCCACTGGTAACCAAAATGAATAATTCCATCACAAATCATGTTTATTCATCACAACAATCCCACTCAACCATAATATCACCATTGATATCTCCCAACCCCACAAACTCCAATAATTTCAAACCTTATGGAATCAATACTACATCCATTTCACCAACATCGACTGATACACATTCTCTCGCATCTTCACCAATTCATCGCAGTCATTCCCGTCAATCTCAACAATCCCAATCAACAACTGAAACCCAGAAACCAAAGCAAACGACCAAAGTTCCTATAGACCCCAAAAGTCCACCTTCCATATACAAATGCTCTGTTGAACAGTGTGGAAAAGGTAATCAAACGAAACTTATAAATAGAATATAGCAGTAAATATACCCTCAAAATACACATCCAATCTGCACATGAACAAAATCGAACTCGATATCCATGTACATTTTCCACATGTACCAAAACCTTTTCACGTAAACAAGATATGTATCGTCATGTTAAACTACACACGTAAGTCATTCATTTTATAATTGTATAGCGATGGTCGTCGATTTACATGTGAACGATGTGATCGAAAGTTTACCAGACGAGAACATCTGGGAAATCATACACGTAGTGGCAAATGTGTGAAAAAAGTGGAATAAAGTCATCATCTTCTATGATGACTTTGCGGATGCTGGATAGATGTAGCTGTTTTTTTATATAATTTATTAATCAATATTGATCTTGTGGTTCATCGTTAAACGCGCTTTGAAGGCATCAATAAGCTATTTATACAGTCGATGAATGTCATTCGTCAAAAGTATTGAACTGTACATTGTTGTAAAAAGGTTTGGTACATGGTATAATAAACTACAACCAATTCTTTGTTGGATTAAAAATCTCTGGCAAAGACTGATTCAAATTTCTCATCTTCTTGAATGAAATATTGGCTCCAGATATTTGAATTTGTCCATCCCAATCGTCAAATTCCATCACTTACTTACAGGTAGACATTTTTTTATTTTTTTTTATCAATACAATGGAAGACTATCTGGTAGATGATGATTATGAAATGGATATAGAAGATGATGACCCTATAGGTTAATCCAACCAAAAGTTAACTATTTTAGGTAATGAATTCAACTTAAACTAATCATTGATGTTAGAATATGAATGTGATGTTTATTTCAATTCCGAACTGGATGATTTATACTTACTACAATTTCCTACTAAACCAGATCCATTTCAACTGTAATTCATTTCAAAAAAATTCTAATTTTAAAGTGATAATTTCCCAAAACATGGACGTTTAAAACCTGATCATTTTCAAATTGAATTGGATTTAGTAACTATTTATCAAACCATTAAACAACAAGGATTTGAATACGAGAGGAGCATATTATGATATGGATAAAGCTGCAGAGTTAAAGATGGGATTGGATTCAGAGTCACATAATGATATTGTGGATAAAATCAAATATAATTCTTTTAAAGTACCAATGAATTCTAGATATTTGATTGGAATCAAGAATGAAGGTGATATCATCCTTAAACTGATTCCAACTAGATGGATTACACTTGACACAATTAAAAAATATCATTCAAATGCGACCTTATTTGGATTATATTGATCAAAAAGCAGAAAAAGAAAAAGAATTAAAGAATTCAAATGATAAAGAAGAAGATGCTAAAGCAATTCAAATGAGTTTTGAATTGGAAGATCTTGAAAGTACACGTAAGGCATCCGCTGCAAAACTTCGACGGGCAATGGAGGATGAACCATGGATACCATTACAAGTACATCTTCCGAATTCCGATTTATCAGAGCAAATGAAGAATTCTTTAACGTTCATGGATTTGGAAGATAATAGTAATGCTTTGGATCAAACTCCTGCTCAATACCTTGATAAAATATGTTCAATGGGTGTTCAGTAAGTTATAAATAATCAACTCACATTAACAGGATGAGAGATTCCAAAGAAGTTGAAAAAAAACCTAAATTGGATAAATTCATGTCCTTTTCGGAGACAAACACACTAGAGCCGGTAGAGCGATTGAAAGGTTTATTTATTAATGGTACTATCATCCTTATTGATCATCAGCAAACGTGATTTATTATCCACAGATAAAATCTCGATTTCCAGAGTTGGATGATGAACAGCTTCTAAAACAGCTATCGAATGTTGCTGTTTGTATTCGTGGACTTTGGATCTCACAGAGTCATTTATTATATATGGATAGACCATTCGATGCTCGACAATACCTGTTGGGAATGTTCTTACAATCAGAAACTATATCTAGGAAAATGTTTGCTGATGTTGTGCGATTGCCTTATGATATGGTGCAGAATTTATTGTTGGAGATTGCCGTTTTGGATCAAGAAACCCGAACCTGGTCTTTGAAACTGCCCAGTGATGAAGAATTTATGGAAAGGTATGATGATTATTAAGCGTAACATGTCAGTTTCCCTGATGTAATACAGGAACAAACAGAATTGATACAAGCAAATGCAAAACTGTAACAAGGATATTTTTAAAAATATAGAGCATTGGATTCCTTCTCATCAAAACAGAAAACGACTGTTGTGCAGAAACAAATACCGCATCGACAATCAGCCCCTAAAACACAACCATCGACTGAATCAAAGATGATATATCCCTTAACTGGAAAAGATTCAAGTTCTCAAGCACAAAACTTGATCAAAGAGATTTTTAAAACTCGAGGTGTTGTATCAAGAGATGAAATCCACTCTATATTTGAAGCACAGCAAAAGCGAAGTAATCAACCTCCAGGATTAACCGTAGATGACAAAGCAAGTAAAATTCAAACAGTCACATCAGAAGAAATTGATAAAATAATTGATGGGTTAAGTATTCCATTCATCAACGACTATCTAGTTTTAAAATCAAGTGGGAATGATTTATTAGACGCTGTAATGTTCCATAATAACTCATCTCTAGTTCCGAATCACCACCATGAAATACTTTATGGAAAAAACCAAAGTGAAAAAAGCTGAAATGATGACTTTATGGCAAAATGAGGTTGGTAAAGTTCCCAATGCAACAATGTACTCTAAAGTAATGTCCGAATTTGCCAGTACAAGGTCTGGAGGGAACTGGACTTTGAAAGGATTTGATTAAAACAATTGATATTGGTAATATAATTTCAACTTGATCTTGATTTTATTTACCATTTTGAAGTCTTAAGGACTGATTGCTAGAACGGTATTGATGATTTTATCTCACTTGACTCTCTGTTTTCAATTCGATTGGTTTCTTTCTGTTACAAATAAGTTTATATTCCTTTGTTCATTAGAATCAAATTTCCCAAACTTGTTCAAGTTGATTGTTTATTTGGAAAGAATTTTCGATTTGATTTTTCCAGATGTCAGAGACTCCTACACCCATTGCAACCAATACATTGATTCTAACGCATATCAATCCAAATGCTTTTGAAAATGAAGGGAAAATGATCAAGGATTTACTGTTACCTTTTGGTCATTTACTAAAACTAATTGTTTTGAAATCATTTGGAAGATTCATGGGTATTTCATTCAATCTCTCATTCTTTTAAAGCTATTTTTGATGATACTCAGGTTGATATAAATCTATTTGTGTTGATACTCAGGTTGCTATTAAAGTTAAAGAATCATTACATCAATCTCATTTTAATGGGAAACAATTACGAGTTTATTTTGGTCAGGTAAACGTTTCTCATCTCATGGAATAGCATACAGATCAAAATTGGTTAAGTGCTGAACCAAATGTTAGAATGAATTACTTGAATATTCCTGAAGTAGAACGCAATTTTTTATTATCTCCTCCTGGTACGTATCTTCAACTCTTATTCCAATTGGAAGTGTTTTTGGTATTTTACACGTCACCATCTTTAAATCATTCATTCGTGTCGTCAATCACTTTCCAAAAAAAAGCTAATTGTTAGGTTCTCCACCAGTCGGTTGGTTACAAGGATCAGAGACAGAACCATCTACTGGTGGTTTACACGAAGAGTTGGAAGCAAGGGCAATTTCACATGTATCATTGATGGATTTTCAATTAGATGGTGGAGTTGAATTATCAACAACGAATTTAAATGAACAATTTCGAATCCATGGTAAGATTCACTTAATATTGATGCCATATATTTAGAAACTACACATTCCAACTCTTCAGGTATATAAAAATTGTATATTGATTCTATTCCAGAAGGCATCAAGGTGTTCAAGTTTAGTGACGATCAAGATTTACCGTTGTTGGTTATACAACCACTTGAAGGAGAAGATCCAAATGCACAGAGCTTAAAACTAATGCCAAGAACTGCCATGCCCCCTTCTGATCGTTAAGAGTCCAACCGTACATAAATAAAACAACCGTTCTTTATTGGATATCTGTGAATTCAAGTTTTTGGTTTATTTCTTTAAACGCGATCAGGGATGCAATTGATTTATACAGAAATACACGATCAAGAGATACCAAAGGATGATTAGATACAATTTTATTAGTTAGTGAATCCAATGCATATTTCATAACTAGCAGCTACAAGCTAATGATACCATAGTCCTGCTTGAGTCTTTAATTCATCGCGTGTTAACCCTGGTTTGTAACCCTTTTTCCGACTTTCAATTTTCACTTTGACAATCAAATGGTAACCAAAGAATATCTAACCCAAAGGGTCAAAATCAATCTGGAGTTCCTCCTCCTGGAGGTGGTAAAAAGGATGAAAAGAAGGAGAAGAAGAAATGGGAACCACCAGTTCCAACTAGGGTAGGAAAGAAAAAGAAGAGAGGTCCAGATGCTACTACAAAATTACCTCCTGGTATCCATAATTCTATTCATTTTAGTCTTTCCTTCCACTCGTTGCAAATTGAAATTATTGAAAAATGATCGTATTAAGGATTATTTATTATTGGAAGAAGAATTCGTTCAAAATCAAGAAAGATTAAAACCACAAGAGGAAAAAAATCAAGAAGAAAGAGGAAGAGTAGATGATTTACGTGGTTCTCCAATGAATGTAGGTACCTTGGAAGAAATCATTGACGATGACCATGCAATCGTTTCTACTTCCTCTGGCCCAGAATATTACGTTAGTATCATGTCTTTTGTAGATAAAGATCTTTTGGAACCTGGATGCTCTGTACTATTGCATCATAAAGTATAAATTGTGGTTAAATTTAATTCGTAGGCTCTTGCCGTGGTTGGTGTCTTGCAAGATGATGTGGATCCAATGGTTAGTGTCATGAAATTAGAAAAGGCACCTACAGAATCATACGCTGATGTTGGTGGATTGGAAGCTCAAGTACAGGAGATTAAGGTATCATATACCTGTTACTAAGACAAATAATAGGTAAGAAGAATTAAATGCTAAAATATCAGGAAGCAGTAGAGTTGCCTTTAACACATCCAGAATTATATGAAGAAATGGGTGTTAAACCACCAAAAGGTGTCATTCTATATGGTGTTCCTGGAACAGGTACATTTGAGTTTATTGATTAGTCAGGCAAAACTCTATTGGCCAAAGCTGTCGCTAATCAGACTTCTGCTACTTTCTTACGTATTGTTGGTTCAGAATTGATTCAAAAATATTTGGGTGATGGTCCTAAACTTGTTCGAGAATTGTTTAGAGTTGCAGAAGAGAATGCACCATCTATTATATTTATCGATGAAATCGATGCTGTTGGTTCTAAAAGGTTGATTGGTTTTGAAAATTGATTTCGATAGATATGACTCCACTTCAGGTGGTGAACGAGAAATTCAGCGTACCATGTTGGAATTATTGAATCAATTGGATGGATTTGATTCAAGAGGAGATGTGAAGGTGATTATGGCAACAAACAAGATTGAATCACTTGATCCTGCATTGATTCGACCTGGACGTATTGACAGAAAAATTGAATTCCCATTGCCAGATGTGAAAACAAAGAGAAGAATTTTCAATATCCATACCAGTAGAATGACACTTGGAGATGATGTTGATTTGGAAGAATTTGTTATGGCCAAGGATGATTTATCTGGTGCCGATATTAAGGTTTGATCAGAATTTAATTTATGATTTAGGCTGTCTGTACTGAAGCTGGTTTATTGGCTCTTCGAGAAAGACGTATGAAAGTACTTGCAGATGATTTCCGATCAGCAAAAGAGAAAGTGTTGTATCGTAAAACAGAAGGAACACCTGAAGGACTTTATTTGTAATTGCCAAGATCAAGTCTTTATTCATGATCTAATAAAACTAACAGAAATTATGTTACTTTATACTGAGTGAATGCACAAGTATGTGTTGCTATTTTTTTCATATTTGTAAATGTTCTCCAAAGCAATAGTTTATGGCAGTAAAGCGACACTACTAGGAAACGAAGTTGGATCAGACCCATCTCATACTCATAAATGGTCAGTATATGTGAAAGGTGCAAATGGAGAAGATATATCGAACGTAGTCGAGAAAGTTGTCATCAGATTACATGAAAGTTTTGCAAAACCAGAACGAAGTAAATTGATTTGATTAGAATTTAATCCTAGCCTTTACGGAACCACCATATTCAGTTCAGGAAACAGGTACTTTGAATCACAATAATGAAAAGGATGGGGAGAATTTGAAATTGGAATTAAACTATATTTCAAGCATCAACAGCATCCTATTAGTATGATCCATATGTTACAATTATATCCAAAAGATGGGACAACAGCAACCGAAGTGATTTCAGAACATTATGATGAAATAGTATTCGCAAATCCTAATCCATCATTGTATGATATACTTGTTTCTACTCCTTTTGATTTTAATGAACCTGAACCTTCAACAACGTTTAGTAATATTTGTGATTATTTTGATTTTTTGTAGCAAATCATTTAGAAACCAAAGAGTTGGAAATGATTCAAGCTATTCATGAACGTGTCTTATCTGAATATGATACTAGAAAATTGGCTTGTGCTAGATTAGAAGAGGAATTGCGTCAAGTATTGGCAGAAACTAAAGCATTGGAAAGTGCAGGAGTCACTTCAACAGTTTAATATCTTGAATCTAATATTAATAATCTCAATATTTATATGATCAACTATTGAAATTGTTTTTTGAACGCGACTTGCAATAATCAAAATGATCTATTCAGATCCATATAAATCCATTGATAAAATTTGTTGACAATAAAGACCTGTTCCTGAATGAATTCATTGATTGGATTCTAATTTTTTTTCAATGACAATGTCTGACCTTCAATTGGCATTAACTCAATGTTTATCAAAAGATGCAATCAATCGAAAGCAGGGACAGAAATGTCTGGATCAGATGAAGTTGAATCATCAATATATTGCAGAATTATGGATGATTTCTGGAAATACTAATTTGGATATGGCAATGCGACAATTAGCGATTGTCAATATCAAAAACTCAATTGAAGAATTATGGACTGGATTACCATCAGATGTAATAGAATATGATACTTAAAATAGTTGAAAGTATGGTTTAGATCCGAACTAATTCAACGATTGGCTGATCCTGTTTATTCAATCAGATCCAATATTGTAATCAATTATAATAATTTCTTATTGTTGTTAGGTAGGAAATATGAGGTTTAATTCTATAGGCATTTATCGTGTCCAAGATTGCACATAATGATTGGCCTGATCATTGGGGAACTTTCTTTGATGACTTGATTGTGGCATTAAAGTCTTCAAATATAAATTATGTTCATGGAGCAATGAGAGTCTTGGCAGATTTTGTTCGAGATGATTTGTCGGATTTATCATTCCCAAGTGTTGCACCAACATTGCTCCCAGAGCTATTTGCCATTTATTCAAATGAATCTGTAAGTTTGGTATTACTAATTGTACTAGATGCCTGTTAAAATTAGAACTCGATCTGTTGCAATTGTCAGGGAATTCATTGAGTTGATCTATATGGTTAAAGAGGAACATCCACAAGTAATTGAGAACTATTTGGAGCCGTTGCTGAATATCTGGTTGCAAGGGTTCATTCAAATGTTGGAACAACCAACTTCTCCTGAAAATTTACCAATCAAGAATGAAGTCTTAAGAACTGTTGTTAAATTAGTCCGCGCATTTCCCAAAAAAACAACACCTTTTATTGCAGGTTTTATGAATATAATATGGAATGAACTTTTACAATTGCAATCCGCATATCAGCAACAATACTTGTGCCCATCACAAAATCAATACCAAGAAGCTGATGATGACGCCGACTCAGACGGTGAAACACACTCTATCGAAACGATATTATACTCTCTCTTGGATTTTATTCAGCTAGTTGCCAGGAAGAAAGCTGTACGATTGACAATTGAGCAAAATTTACCACAAATGTTCAAAGTTTTATTGATTTATTTACAAATCACAACAGCTATGGTAAACTAGACGTTTGTTTTAAAAAATCACAGGAAGTGAATTGGCTAAGAGATATGAATCAATTCATTCAAGATGATGAAGAAGAAGCTGTTACGTACAATGTTCGAATTGCGGTAGAGCAATCTTTGATTGTAAACAAAATTGTATATCTCAATTAGTAGAATTTGTTTGATGCATTCCAAAAAAATGCTTTAACAGCACTCTTTCAAGTATCCTTGGAATTGTTCCAAGAAGGAAAAAGATTGAGAGAATCTGGCGCAACATACTGGTAATCATAAAATTGGGAACTTATTTTAGGTGGAAATACGATGAATCGTGCTTACTGGCCTTGGGTCTTTTTCCAGGAGAGATTGCCGAATTATCCAATGCAAATGGTCCTCTAAATCTTGAAACTATTTTTACGCAGATTGTCATTGAAGATATGAAGTGCAATGGTTAGTGGACTTGACGTTAATTTTATGATAGATTTGCCTTTTTTGCAAGGTCGTTCGCTTTGGTTTGCATCACAGTTTGCAGTATCATTGCCCAAGCCTTTGGTATCAGAATACTTGAGTGCTTGTACGAATGCGATACATTCTACTGAGGTATCAGCTGCTGTCCAGGTTTTTGCAATGAAAGCCACAAGAGGGTATTTGTTCACCGACGATAATAAGTTAGGTTTTTATCCGCTTTACCGTTAGAAGACGTATCTCCTTTCCAGTCAAATATCATCGAAGGGTTAGTCAGATTTTCAGTCGATGCGAAAGAAGATACACTAATATTACTTATGGAAACACTCTTGTTAACAATGAAGGTATTGGAATCTAATATAACATCAATTCTTAGGTGAGTAAACAAGGAATAGTCAATCATGAAGAGAAATTAAGTGTACTCTTGTTGTCATTACTCAACACTTGGTCTGAAGGTATCATTTCTGAATCTAATGTAAAGATGTTTTTATCATGGAACTTGTTCAAGAGTGGTTTCAAGAATTAGCGTCAAATGAACTGATATCAACTCCTTTTCAAACCAGAATGTTTCCCATACTGGTTTCTGCAATTTCCGCTGAACAATATCAAGCAAATTCAACCTTATCTGCAGTAACTGGAGAGCACTAAATTAATTTTAGATTGCTTTGGATTTATGCACTTGTCTAATCCAGAGCGTTCCTGACCCTCTACCAAGTTGTTATGCTCAACAGTTGTTCCCGAAAGTTATTGAAATGATGCTTTCAGTCAGTGAGTCAGGGTTACTTCAAAATGGACAAGAGACCCTTAAGCAGTTAGTCAATCGTGACATTCTTGGAATCGTTCAATGGTAATTTTACACGAGTATTTAGTCTTAGGTCTCATAATGGTCGTAGTGGTCTTGACTTCTTATTGGAGTTTATTGCCAAAATGCTTCTACCCGAAGAGAGTGAGTCAAGCGCTTTGTTCATTGGGGAATTGATCACAAAATTGATCCAGAAGGTTTATTGAAATCTATTCATTTGTAGGCGTCCGATCAACTAACACCATATTTACCACAATTACTTGGCGCTGTCATCAATCGGCTTGCTAATGCGCAGATGCCTGCATTTATAGAAACACTTGTATTAGTCTTTTGCCACTTGATCCAAACTCAGGCGCAAACAGTAATTGATTTCTTATACCCTATTACATTGGGAAATCGAAATGGACTTGAAATCCTGGTTCAAGCATGGTGTGAGTCGTTTAATGATTTCCATGGTGTTTATAATATCAAGCTATGGTATCTACTTTCTATTTATTTAATTTTTACTAGTACTACATCATTGATTATACTCTTTTCAACTGGAGATTTAAGGTTAAGAAATATACAAGTCAAGGGTGAATTAATTGTTCAAAATCAACCTAAGAAGATTGTAACAAGATCAATGGCCAGAAATCGTAACTTTTAACAGTACTCAATGAATTTTTTAGAACCAGATACATTTACCACTCTATCATTCCCACAAAAGACACTGAAACTACTCATTCATGAATATCAATCTCAGATAGAATCCAAAGTTGGATCAACCAAACGTCCTAAAACAAACAATTATGATTTCAATCAACTGGGCCATATTGAATCTGATGATGAAGAATGGGAAATGGATTCCGAAGATCCTGACCCATATAGTTATTTTGGTAATCTGGATAACATTAATAGTTAGATGAAGAAAGTGGTGATGGAGATGAACGAGAATCTTTAACAGCTGATCCGATTTATCAGACAGATTTGGAATTAGCAATTAAACAATTTTTCAGAGAAGGGTTTTCGAAATTTGGAAATGCATTTGAAGAGTTGTGTAAGTCTTTATCACAAGATGAACAAAATGTTATTGCGGAGATGGTCAGACAATAAAATCTCGTAGGCAATACTTAATTGTTTTTATACGCTTCTATTTACAAATCTAGATAGCTTTATATACAGTGACTATTACTATACAAATGTTACATACAATTTATTTTTTGATTGATTTACTAGCTGACTTACGCTGCGCACTTCGAGGTGATTTTGGTTGTAGCTTAAACTTGAGATCATTGATGACATAAACAATTAAGAGTGATTCTATAAAGTTCGACATTGTAAATACGACTGAAAGCCATGGTAAAAAGATGGTGATGTTTGATAAAATTGGTGCCATTATTTCAATGATTGCAATGAGGATAGTAATCAAACCATTGGTTTGACAAATTTTCAACCACATTGTTGCTTCACTGGAATTGTTTTTTAGTTTCAATTGATATGAGTCATATCCTTTTAATAAGAATGGAACTAATAGGATGAATTCTACAGTTAATCGTGTCGCAAGTACGATTAATGAAACTGACCAATCAGTGGTGTAGTTACAAACATTGTTAGGAGATGGAATCGCTACAATCATAGCTGTTTGATATATTCCAGTCACTGTTCGTACTATCCATAACATGAACACAGATCCCGTCAGAATATTTGATGGTGAGCAAGCTTGTGCGCGTAATAAAAGTACAGCTTCCACTAAAATACTCCATAGAAAATAGATTGAAAATCCAATCATTACAATTGCTTGACAAATGTTGGGTGACATTGGTGTCAGTATTTCGAATATCAGTGGGATGTTACGTAACATACATACTAAAACTTGGCAGAAAATAGCTGTTCTTAATGGATTGTTTGATAAAGTTCGCGCCAGATAGACAACTTCAATAAAAAGAATAACAGTGGTTGCTATTGCTGCGGCGCCAGCAATAAGACGTTCGAATGGGAGTGAATTCATAGTGTAAAAAAAGTAACTTTCGTGTCAGTTATTTTCACATGATGCTTTTACTTATTTCCAGACTTTATTATACGATCTGTTTTTAGTCGACATAAGTGTACAACTTCCCTGCGTCCGATTCAATTAATGTTCAACTTTTCAGTTTATTTACTTTAGTACTACCGTGATTCTTTGGTTGTAACTTGTACTTTAGGTCATTGATAACATAAACGATTAAAAGTGATTCAATAAAGTTCGACATTGTAAATAGAACTGAAAGGGAAAGAAGAAACTGATATTTGATAAGATTGTTGCCATCAATTCAATAATAGCAATGAGGATGGTAATTAGGCCATTGGTTTGACAAATTTTCAACCAGATTGGTGCTTCAGAAGATTTGTTTTTCAATTTCAATTGGTATGATTCGTATCCTTTCAGTAAAAATGGGATTAATAGGATGAATTCTACAATTAATCGTGTTGACACTACAATGAAAGAAAGTGACCAATCAGTGGTGTAGTTGCACGTATTGGTTGGTGAAGGAAATACCACAATCAAAGCTGTTTGATATAATTGGGTGACGATTCGTACTATCCATAAGATGAACACAGATCCAGTCAAAATATTTGATGGTGAGCAAGCTTGGGCGCGTAGTAACAAAACTGCTTCAACCATAATACTCCATAACAAATAGAATACGAAGCCAGTCATTACAACTGCTTTGCAAATTGCTGGCTGAAGTGGTATCAGTAGCTCCAATATCAGTGGAATGTTGCGTAACATACATGCCAAAACTTGACAAAAAATAGCAACTCGTAAAGAATTAGTTGATAGATTCCGTCCTAGATACAAGAGTTGAATAAATAGAATAACACTTGTTGCTATTGCAACAATTCCAGCGATAAGTTGCTCATTGGAGATGGAATACATAGGTCTGAAAAATTCACGCGTAAATCTCTGGTCACTTACTTAGATGCTCCTCTTGGTACTCATTCCAATATCAATGAAAATCAATTATTGATGTTCAACTCTTCGATTTATTTACTTTAGTACTACCGCGACTCTTTGGTTGTAGTTTGTATTTGAGATCATTGATAACATAAACGATTAAAAGTGATTCAATAAAGTTCGACATTGTGAATAGAACTGAAAGCCAGGGAAAGAAGAAACTGATATTTGATAAGATTGTTGCCATCAATTCAATAATAGCAATGAGGATGGTAATTAGGCCATTGGTTTGACAAATTTTCAACCAGATTGGTGCTTCAGAAGATTTGTTTTTCAATTTCAATTGGTATGATTCGTATCCTTTCAGTAAAAATGGGATTAATAGGATGAATTCTACAATTAATCGTGTCGACACTACAATGAAAGAAAGTGACCAATCAGTGGTGTAGTTGCACGTATTGGTTGGTGAAGGAAATACCACAATCAATGCTGTTTGATATAATTCAGTGACGATTCGTACTATCCATAAGATGATGACAGACCCTGTCAGAATATTTGATGACGAGCAAGCTTGTGCGCGTAATAATAGTACTGCTTCCACCAAAATGCTCCATAACAAATAAAATACAAACCCAGTCATCACTACTGCTTTACAAACTTCTGGTTGAAGAGGTACCAGGAGCTCCAATATCAACGGAATGTTGCGTAACAGGCAGGTCAATACCTGACAAAAAATGGCAACTCGTAAAGAATTAGTGGATAGATTCCGCCCAATAAACAGGAGTTGGATAAAAAGAATTAGACTGGTCCCAATTGCAACAGCACCTGCTACTATCCGCTCGGTATTCATCAGAACCGTACTAAGAATTGAAAAATCAAAGGACGCGTTTCTATTAAACAAAATGAAGTCGTTTACATAAATGAACCTCGTTTCGTTTAATTCTTTAATTCTTAACAATAAACACAATCTAATTGCAGTTTTTTTTGGATGTGATTGAACATAATTGCCAGTGTTGACAGCTTCACAATTGTTTAGTAAAGACAGCAGAACTAACACAACAAAGCAATTTAAACAGTAAGTTTCAAATGCAAGTAATCAAATTGAAGTTCGTTTTTATATGTCAATCAATTTTGCTTTTTTTTTTTTCAGTTTTGAGCATGTCATTGACTCAAGGAGCAGTACGATATACAGCATTTATTTCAACCAGAACCGACCCTTTTCTATTCTTTGGGATTGGAGTGTTTGCTTATTTTCTGCAAGAAAGACAACTACCTGCAAATGAAAGACTGTTCCCTCTCATTAAACGAAAATACTTTGAATCTTAAACTTAGTTCCATGTATAATATACTATTTACAAACTCTTTGTCTATCATTGAATATTTAGCTCTTCGTTGATTGTTCAAATTGATGACATCATTCATAATGAAGTGAACAAGTCGATTTCGCGTTATTCAATCATCTTTATCAAATGAATACTGATTTGGTATCTTTACCAGAGCTTCCGTCAGATAAATCCGTAAAAAATTGAAAGATCAATGTTTAATTGGTAGATTGCTAATCGAAAGCAATTACAAAGTGTAGAATTAAAATATGGAGCAAATATTTATGGAATGAGAATTCGATTGCCTGAATTATTCCATGACTTCGATCCATTACGAAGTGGATTGATGACAGAGTCCCGTTTCATTAGATGTATTGCTGGGTCATTAGAAAGAGGAAAAGGTCATCATCTAACACCAGAAGAGGTTCAGATCATTGTGGAAGAATATCGTGTACCAAACTCAAATATGATAAAATGGAGAGAGTTTGTTGACAACATTGATAAAGGTATAGTGGACATCTATTTAATGAAAAGTATTTGGAGCTCAAGCATTTAAGGTGGGCGAGGTACCAATACAAAATGTTGAATTACCATTCCGTCGCCCTGTTAGTCCCAAATCATTGGCAACATTAAAAGAAGTATTGAAAAGGTTAAAAGCATATGGTCAACATCACGGTACAGACCCAAAGTCATGGTTTACGGACTTTGACAAGCACAAAAAAGGTAATCCAGGTTGCTTTAACCCAAACAGGATGGGTGAATTATAATCAATTTCGTCGTGGGATGCCTCAAAATCTTTTAAGTATCGATGAAGAAGATCTATTATTGGAAAGATACGGTGATTCGCATTCAGAAACGGTCAATTACTTCAAACTACATACAGACGTTACTAGAAAACGTAATTATGTCGAATATTCTGATTCTTATTATAGCTCCCAGACCTGCACTTTATGAAACACAACTATTACACCGCTTCAAGAATGTTCCTGGTGATTATCCACCAATTGGAACAGAAGAAGTTCTTCATACGACTGTCACTACAAATGAGGAACCTTTAGATACAATTGTTGAAGACAAAATCAAGCAATTTGTGTACAAAAACAGATTAAGATTGACCGAATTTTTTAAAGATTATGATCGGCACAATTCTGGTGTAGTCACTCAATCTCAAGTAATTCAAATATCGGTTCATTATTAGTTTTTAACAGGAATTGTACTAGCAAGATTACCAGTAGAAGAAAGTGGACTACAAGTATTGGTCAAGAAATACGCAACCGCAGATGGACGTGCCAATTATCGAGATATGTGCAGTAATATCGATACAGGTATTGCTCACACTTTGTAATATTTTAGTTTTTACCATCAACAATTTGGAACAAAATCCATTATGCGATTTAAAACCACCATCCCGAGAATGGTTAATTCAAAGTTCCAATCCATTAGAACCTTCAGAGGAGGAGAGTTTTAAGAAAATAATACATCGATTACACACTCTTATGAAAGAACGAAGATTGTTACTCTCACCATTTTTCAAAGATTATGAAAAATATTTAGGAAACATGGGCCGAGTCACAAAATCACATTTCAGCAGATTATTAACTATGATGGGACTAAATCTATCTGAGGAAGATTTACACATACTCTTTCGAAAATATTCTGATGAAAAAGATGGTCGAATAAACTATATGGAATTCATACGAAACGTTGATCCAGAAAGTAAACTATAAAATATTAATTTTAGCGTATAATCATTTTCGACAAACACATGGAAAGGGTGACAAAACTAGTTCCACTAGTGCACAGTCAAAAGGCAATCGTAAACGTCAACCAGATATCAAAGAATTGATGGATAAAATTCAAATTTATGTAGTATCCAAGAGAGTTCAAATTTCAGAATTCTTTAGAGATTTTGATAAACTACGATCCTATTCTATTCGTAAAGAAGATTTTGTTCGTGGTGTTCACAAGATTGGGCAAAAACTAAATGATGAAGATATTGATCTGATTTGTCAGCATTACAAAGATGAACGTAAAAACAATTGCTGTCTCTGGAAGAATTTTGTAGATGATGTTAACCATGGTAATCATATAATGATCATTCATATCAGTGTTTGGAGAATCCCATTTAGAATCTAAACCAACGTTTGTTCATGTCCAAGGAACAGAACTTACGCCTTTTTCAAATACTTTACAGAATAGATTGACTCCAAAGGAAGAAGAAATCCTGGCAAGAACTATGGAAAATTTCATCAACCATCTGCGAATTCAAAAAGATAGTGTTAAACCCTTTTTTGAGGATTTAGACAAGGTGGCAAGTGGACTAGGACACGTTACAAAATCTCAATTTCGACAGTGTTTGACGTTTATGGGTTATGAAGTCAAAGAAGAAGAATTCGAAGTATTATGTAAACGTTGGGCCAAAACGCCACCTTTGCAAAAAGAAGAATACAACTATATAAACGATGTCGGAACCAATATCTGTTACTTTTTATTCCTAAAAGAATTGGAAAATCGAGTGGAAATGGAGGAACGAGAATTAAATGGAAAAGTAATGATCAAATCTCTTGGATTGAAAAAGAAATTGAATCTAAATACAAATTCTCAACCTAATACTACTGAATTCGATCAATTGATGATGAAGATTAAAATGAAGGTTTATTGTTGTTTTTAATTTGTTAGGCAAAATCAGAACGTATTCGTGTGATTGATTTTATGTCTGATTTTGATCATTTAAGACATGGTAAAATATCACCAGATGAATTCAAACGTGCTTGTAAAGTGTTATTTTCTGATTTGACAAATGTAATGTATATAAATCTAATGATTGAACAGGCTGATTTGGCATTACTGGAGAAACACTTTCAAGGGCCTCAGAATACAGTGCGATACGTTGATTTTTCAGATGAAGTTGAATCGGTATTCACGAAAAAAGGTCTTGAGAAAGCACCAACGGAAGGCTTGGTAGATTTCAATGTATATTCAAATGGGTAATTAAACGGATCTTTAACTCAAACTTAGATGGGAAACGGATACAATGGTCAATCAATTATCACCAGCCAAAGAAATTATTCTACAACAAGTAATGAAACGACTCCAAGAGCGAATCAACCAACGTCGTATTGACGCATTCAGCTACATGGAAGATTACGATTTCGTAAAAGAAGGTATTATATAGATGCGGTAACTTTAGGAACAATCACCACCAATCAATTCCGATCAGTATTGAACCGAATGAATTTGGGTGTCTCTGATCAAGAATTTGAAGTACTCGCACAATTCTTTGCATCCAACCATTCAATGACTCGTATCAATTACCGTAATCTGGCTGAATATTGGGGTATCGAGAAATCTTGTGGATCTTTATCCATGTAAACTTTTTATATATCTTTTCTCTTGTTTGATATTTATAAATTGTTGTAAAATTTCGTGGTTGGCTTTAGAAGATAGTAATACGATTGAGACAAATGAATGTTTATTTTAAGTGGTTGCTGTAAAGCATGATAGCAGAACATGTCAGTTGAATCATAAAACGGGTAATATACAAATCACAAAGCATAATATCAAGTAGATAAAGATATTGATTCGAGAGAAGCTACTAAGTCGGTGAATTCATAGCCAGGAACCAATATTTGTAACGCTTGCAAATCTTTATGCTGAATAGACCATTTAATGGCCTCATCATTGCAAGCATGAATGTTTGCACCAGCTTCAACAAGAAACTTCAAAACATCAAAACGTTGCATTTTAGTGGCATTTCGAAGTGCATAGTCATCATTGGCATGTATATCTGCACCTCTCGATAGTAATAGTTTGACAATATTTGCATGACCATGGACAGCACTCCAGCGCAGAGCATGATCATCATTTGAATGTATGTTGGTTCCACTATCGAGGAGTAGTCGTACAATTTCAATGTGTCCATGTTCAGCAGCCCAATGCAGTGCACAACCTCGTCTTGCATTAACATTGGCACCAGCATCAATCAACAATTCCACCATATCATAAAACCCATGCCTACTTGACCAACAGAGAGGATAGTCATCATCAACATGGATATTGGTATCATATTTCAATAACATTTTGACACAATCTATGTGTCCGTATTTGCTACTCATACATAGGGCTGCATCAGAGTCGTACTTTGGATTTGCATTTGCTAGCAAGAGTAATTGTACCTAGAAATAAGTCAATTGGTTTGGTACATTCTTTAAATGACCAAACATGGCTGCTTGGATTAGACATCGATCTTTATATAACTGAGATAATCCTTTAGGTTTAAATGGGGCGTGATGAATCATCCACTCCATTAAATCAGATACACCATGAGATGCGGAGTATTCGGCAATGATTTCAATCTAAACGGTTGGTAATTAAGTTGACATACCAAATTAGGATCTGTATAATTTAGATTAAAGAGTGTTAAGGCGACATTAGTATTAAATTCATTATCTTTTACGAAATGCAACCATTGATCATTTGCTACTTCACGTTTGATTGTATCATCAGGAAACCAAATGAGATGTTTAACAAGAAGCGATTTAGTGATAGTCACCGTATCTTGACTGATTTGTTTGAATGATTTACAGACGTTCTGTAGATGAGAAGATTGGGCATAAAGGTAAATGAGTTGAACAATTTCGGTAGGTAAAGTTTGAATTGACATTGAAGAATAACGTTAGGTTGAGTGGATCTTGTCTTGGCACTTGTTATAATTAGGTTAGATAAATTCAATGAAGGAGATATTAACTGACAACCCATTTAAAGGGGAATTGGTGGCGGATTGAACCCACATCCATTCAACCTGGGCAGTTCAACTATGAGTATATGAGAAGTTTTACTATATCACTAGAATGTACAATGTAAATGAATTAGTATTTTATCTACATGTGAGGTGTGCAGTTGATGGGGTGCTAGAATTGGAGGTGCTGATTAGCGTGATTAAAGCCAATGATGTAATTAAAACATAATTTAAGCGATTGTATGAACCATTTGATACCCATTCCATTGAATGAATATTTTAAATAACAAGAAGTATTAGTAGTATTGGTACACGCGTACTTTGAATTTAGGACACACACAATACCGTGATAGTATACAGCAACCATCACACTACACCAATACTCAACACAAAAGTATTACAACCATCACAGCCAAGTATTAGTAGCAACATTCAACAAATTGTTTTGGTGTCTCTCATTAAGTGGCGCTTAGGGTGGATGTTTCTTCAAACTTTGCTTCTCAAACATCTGTAATCCTAAAACTCACTCTCTTTGTAATAGTAAAAAATACTAGATTTAATATCTAATGGACTACAAACTACCCGATAATAATATCACTGGAGGACTTAGGAAAGGGTCTACTATCTCAAATACTCTCGCTATGTTCACCACAAATAACTCAAATCAGTCAATTGAACCTACACCTAAAGTACCTAAAAAATTCTCTCAAGACAAACCATTCTCTTCACTTTTTGAAAGAACAATGTCCCTGATTGCAAAATTGTACTCTTTGCCCGATTTCGAATTTTATTTGTTCCCTGATGGAGTGGATGCATTACTGAAGGAAGAACATCCTGTCATTGACCCAATTGGCATCCTATGGAGGTGCTTTAGACTAGGCGCTCCTTTATGTCACCTACTCAATCAATTAAAGCCACAAAATTTACTCTCTGTTCCTGATGTCTCTGGTATGGTCACCCTGAATGTCTGCAAAAAATGTATCTATTTCTTTTTGATTGGGGCCAAAGATGAACTCAAGGTTGGGGATGATCAACTCTTCACCATCTCTGAATTGTACAAAGATGATACTAATGGCCTCGTAAAGGTATTTTGATAATATGGTGTTTTGAAATCTGTTGTATCGTCGTGTTAGGCTACGTTGTATTTAAAACAGCAAAGCTGTTAAAAAATAGTGCTAACGTAACCAACATTATAACTATTAGCTACACAATATTCCACAAATATGATCAATCTAATCATCTCTTAGGTACCTAATTAATTAAGTTGAACTTTTAGGTCATTCACGCCGTTGATTTAGTAATTTCAGAAATCGAAAAGCGTGGTTTATTCCCTCCGGAAAAACCTTTTCCTTTCGCCACCTCGTTGGGACTAGAAGACCCTGCCGATAACCGTTCAAAAGTAGTTGCAGAGCTTTTGGCTACTGAGCGTGCATATATTGAAAGTTTGCAAGAATTATTGGTATTTTCCATTTAATAACCGTAGCAATATAAAGATGATTTATCAAAGAGCAATGCCATATCAAAGGATTTGATACATAGCATGTTTGCCAACCTAAGTGAATTGGTTGATTTTCAACGTCGATTTCTATTTTCTTTGGAAACTGAATTGGCATTGCCTCCCACAGAACAACATATTGGTGCTATATTTCTGCAATATGAGGAAGCCTTTTCAGTTTATGATTCTATGTGTGCAAATTACAGTAATGCAGTACAAGTTGGGTTGCAGGTGCAAGAGCGATTGGCTGGAATAGGTTCTATTGATGCTGGACGGCAACTACAAGCATATTTGATTAAACCAGTGCAAAGAATCTGTAGATATCCTATGTTGCTAAAGGTGGGTGGTTGAGATGTTATTTATACTTAGGAAATTGCGAAATATAGTACTAAAGAGAATTATCCGTTTTTGGATGAACTAGAAGAGGCATTATTGTCAGTCAAAAGAGTGACCGATAGAGTGAACGAAGTGCAACGTATTCAGGAAAACCGTGTTCTGAAAGATAAATTGATCTCATTAGTGGAAGATTGGAAGGTAATAATGCTCAATAATCTCATTATAATAGGACTTTAATCCAACGGAATGGGGAGATTTAATGCTTTACGATAAATTCCAAATGTTAACTCAAGGATCTTTGATGGATTATCATATTTATCTGTTTGAAAGAGTGATCTTGTGTTGTAAAGAAGTCACCAAAGATCCAACAAAGTTGAAAAAAGGGAAAAATGGTGTGGATGAACCATCAACGGTTTACGAAATCAAGGGGCAGATTTATGCAAATTCTATCACCAGCATTGAAAACACTTCTGATGAATCAATTCAGCATTTTGAACTTAAAGTATTTTGGAATGATGATGAAGAATCGTTTATTCTAAAATGTAGAAATATTGAACAAGTGGAGTTATGGTTAGGTCGTATACATCTTACCATGACTGGTGATACAAAAAATGTGTTGAATACATTACGATTATCTCAACAATCATCCAATTCAGATAAAGGCAATCAACGTCGAAATATTCAATCGGTTAATCCAATGTCATTAAAGGATAATGTATCACGTAGAGTGTCAGATGATCATAACATGAGGAATAGTATGCCAGCTTCAGTTCATCGCTCTCGTACACCAAATGGAACTGCTGAAATTTTACCGAGAGGCTCGAGTATGTACCATAATAAAAATGGAATGCCTAGACCTAGAGGTGCAAGTGAGGCATCGGGAATGCCACCTACCAGGGAGTACACTCGAAAGTCTTCTATTTCTGGCTCAAGTGGGATGGAAAGAACAAGTTCACCTCGTGGACCTCCAAAACCTCCTTCTTCTGCCTTACCAGCACCTCCAAGTGGCCCACCTAGTTCCGCACTCCCTCGTCCACCTACAGCAGACTTACCACGTCCTCCAATGAGTGGCCCTCCAGCAGCAGCCTTGCCACAACCTCCTTCAAGTGGTCCTCCTTCTTCGCCATTACCTCTACCACCACAAGGTGGTCCTCCAATGTCTCCTCTGCCGGAGCCACCTATGGGTCGTCCTCCAATGGCTGCATTACCTCGACCTCCTTCCAATGGACCTCCCTCGTCTGCATTACCTCAAACTCCTTCAAGTGGACCTCCATTGTCTGCATTACCTCAAACTCCTTCCAGTGGACCCCCATCATCTGCTTTACCTCAACCACCATCAGGGCCTCCAATGTCACCACTACCGCAACCTCCTTCAGGGGGTCCGCCTAATGCAGGGCTGCCACGGCCACCATCTAGCGCTTCTTCATCTAGACCACCTACATCTGCCTTACCTGCTACCCCCAGTGGATTGGGTCCAATGTCACCTCCTCCAGCTTCTCCGTTACCAGAGACACCATCATCAAGGCCTCCGACTAGTCAGCTACCCGCACCACCATCAGCACGACCTCCAAATGCTCCTTTACCAGCCGTTCCTGGTGGTCCACCCTCTGCATCATTACCAAGTCCTCCTGGAGAACGTAGCAGAGCAACTCGAGATGGACCTCCAACTGGATCACTTCCATCGCCACCAACTTCTGAAGGACGCCCACGTCGAAGCACCATTGAAGGAGCCAGCCTTCGTACCTCCCCAGGCCTAACGAAAGTTAAAACACATTATGGTGATGATATCTTCATTCTTGCAGTATCTTCCAAAGGCTGCAAGTTTGAAGAACTCTTGGATAAAATCGAGAGGAAGATTAATATCAGTGGTGCAGCAATGCCTGAAGGTCGTCGTATCAAGCTCCGATATCGTGATGAAGATGGTGATTTTATATCTATTAATTCTGATGATGATGTGGAAATGGCTTTTGAATTGGCTAGACGTATGTCTGATCGTGGTACTGTTACTGTTATGGCTCAATAAAACACCTTATTTGTATGAATTGGCAATCTTTTCACGTTTAATGTTCACTCAGCAAGTCGATTATCGAATGAATTTTAATTCATTTGTAGGGACTTTGTATAGGTTTAAATGGGTATTGAGTTTGAAAGGGAAAAAATTTCATAATTTTTTTTGGATTTCAATGTTTCTATTCAGACGACAATTTACGACATTAAAACGATCGATTAGACAACCGAAGTTCCAAAGGCCAATGGAAGATATTGCGGAAGCTCCTCAACTACCTCTCAAGCGTACTCAAAATAATTCTAAAATGATTCGGTTTAACTTGAAAAAACTTCGACAATTGAATGGATCTGATAAAATGGATTTAATGAGAGATTATATCATGACAAAATCAACTTATGAAGCTGCATATGTTTATGAAATTATCATTCACAATGGTATACTTTGCAAAATTATAATTTTATTAGGATTTGCAAATCGATTACAATATGTAGACCACCACAATTTATTTCATTTATTGATTTCAAATGCAATTGAAAATAAGAAGGTTATATTAAAAATCCATCAACAATTACTTGAAAATGAATATGAACCATCAGAACATTATTGGAATGAATTTTTAGTGTGTTGTACAAAATGGAATGATATTGAATATACAAAAGATACAATACAGTATATGTTGGACAAGAAATTGGGGATTTATTCTACCACATGGAGTTTGGTGTTTACCTTTTTTGATAAACAAACCAGTATTGCTGCTTTGAATCATGCTGCAGAGCTTTGGAAGATCATGAATGATACATTGCCTATTAGTAGACCAGTAATTGATTGAATTTTAATATCATAGTCGAAAAGTACACTCTTATCCATCATGAGTATTTATACAAAACTGGGAAATGTGAATGGTTGTCAACAAGTATATGAACAATCAGAAAATGAATTGCCATTGCTTTATATGTCACAATTGAAACGAATCAATGAAGAAGAGGATTTGATTTGGAAATTTGAAACTCGAATTCATTTCTTTAATGCGTACTTGCATTGCTTTTCTAAACATCACACATTATCAGAAACACATCAACTTTATTTAAATTTCTATAATCAAGGGTTTTTGAAATCTCCTGAAATTAAACAATCATCGATTGATTCCCAAAAGAAGAAAAAGGTACAATCAAACCTTAATACGTTCCATATACTCTTTCGAAAATTAATTCACTTTCCAATTGAAACTTCCCAGGATAAAACGTTACTAATTGAACATACAAAGTTATATTGGTCACATTTGAATTCGTTAAATATCACACCCGACTATCTGATATATGAACAAATGATAACATTACAACGATTAAGTAATACAGCTAGTGTTTCTATGGTGGAAGAATGGTATCGATTAGCAATCACATCACTCAATATTCAAGAGATTTCTTTAAAAAGACAAGCATTAGATTCATCATATCTAATGGCTTTGATACATTACCAAGATTTTACAAAAGCCATTGCATTAATCAAAGATATGAAGAATCACAATCGTCGAATGCCAAACAAACGGATATTTGAGAATCTACTTGATCAATTAAAGATTCGTAAAGATATTGACAATTCTCATTTCATTATTGAACTTTGCAAGGACATTGGTATATTTGAAGAATACGATTATTTCAAACAGTTGGAATCATTATCACAGTAACTCTTAATTCTGATCAAGTTAATAAAATGTATCATTACAATCCAATTTTTTTAATCATCTCGGCCAATACTCTTGTGAAAAGGGAATGTTTCATTAAAATTGAACTTGAAACGGTCCTTTTTTATCATGGTCGTGCCTAAAGGAGAACAGTGGAAATCTATGAAACTGTTGACAGATGAAATCCGTGCCATCGAAAGACCAATAGAAACAAAATGAATAAAACATCATGATCTTGATTATGTTGATGATGGGGATCGGTTTTGAACTCTTCATCTTGAAATTTAAGCTATTTTTTCTGGAATAAAAGAATCGATTTGATGGATACTAATGCTTTGACGTTCAATCAGATAGACTACTACCAAAGAATCACGTCATCAGAGTCTTGAAAGTTTCATATTCCTCATTTGATAGATTTCACGTCACGGCCGATGTAAATTTACACAAGATCGGCCGGAATGTACAGAATCTTATATAAATAAAAAGCACATCCATCAATCACCAAACTAAAAAAAAAATGGCAAAAGTGATAAAGATTGATGATGATGTTGTAAAGTTAAAGGTGGAAGATGAAATTAGTTATCCGGAAGGTGGATATGGTTGGGTGATTGTGATGGCCTCATTTATGGTTCATGTGATTGCTATTGGTATTCCAACAACCTTTGGAGTCTTTCAACCAATTTATAAAGAATCGACTAGTTATGAAGGTAGTCATGCGACTTTGGCAATCGCGTTTATTGGATCATCTGCAGTCTCAGGATTGGGATTATTTTCAATTCCGTCGGGGAGAATGGTAGATTTATTCGGTCATCGATTGATGGGTGTGATTGGAGGTGTGATTATTACCGTGTCATTATTATTGGCATCTTTCTCTAATCAGTATTGGCAAATTATTCTCACCCAGGGGGTATTGTTTGGAATGGGTTGTGCAATCGCTTACTTGTATGTTCATTTGTTAAATTAATTTGTAGTCCCGCATTAACAATCATTGCACATTACTTTTCTGCTCGTAAAGGAATGGCTACTGGATTTGCAGTTGCTGGTTCTGGTGTTGGAGGATTGGCATTGGCACCTATCCTAAGATATGCACTTGCGAATATTGGACAAGCAGCAACTTTACGTTGGATGGCGTTAATCAGTGGTGTTATCGTTATAGCTTGTTCTTTCGTGTTCAAACCAAGATTACCTCCAGCCGCTCGTGATGATATGAATTATTCTGAAATCATTCATGATTCTAAATTCATTAGAATGTACATCATGTCTATTGTAGGTTCAGTTGGTTATTTTATTCCTTTCTTCTTTATTCCAGCTTTCGCACTTCAAAATGGTATGTCACAATCGGATGGAGCTTTGATTGTTGGGTTACTGAATGGTGCTAGTGGTATTGGTAGAATCTTTATGGGTTTTTGCGCAGATAGGTTTGGACATATCAATATGCTTTTGATTTGTGTAACTGTTGGTTCATTGTCTATTTTATTGATTTGGCCTTTTGCTACTACGTTTCCATTACTCACTACGTTTGCACTTACATATGGTTTCTTCATGGGAGGATACATTTCACTATTACCAACAGGTAATCATATTTTTATTCTAATCTTCTATCTAGCTATTGTACAATTGTTTGGAACTAAAAACATCGCATCAATTATTGGGTTGATTTACTCGGGATCATTTTTCGGAAACTTATTTGGTACACCAGCTGCAGGAGCTATGTTAGATGCTTTAACAACTACAGTTGATGGCATAAGAAAAACCAATTTCACTCCTAGCATTATGCTATCAGGTTTTTGTATTCTATTTTCTGGAATCCTTATGTTGACCTTAAAATTAACGGTTGGCAAGGGGAAATTGTTTGCTAGAGTTTAACATAAATAATTTATATAAATAATCTGACCAATACTGTTCGTGATGAGTATTAATTCAATCAAAAATGTTCACTCGTGTTCAGAGTACTTTATTTGAACTAGATGCAGCTTTCACCAGATCCTCTGGCCATTACTAGGGTCCAATAATTTATAGAGAAACCAGACTCCGAAGCCAGAGCAGTAGAAAGACCAATCATTACACTTTTACTGTCAATCATGCTTGCATGGTGATCAGGTGAACCTGACCAGGACTTAAAAACTTCTTCAACATTAGTTTGACCAAAAGCAATATTTTCAGCTACAAAATCCAAATTAAAGCCAGCTTCAGTGACTCTTTCAGGTGGATATGATCCATCAGCACCTTGATGAGTCAAATCACGGATTGATGCCATATAATTTGCATGAGATTGAGAAGCTTCTAATAGTTTTTGGTTATAACATGCTTTTGGTAAACTTTGAGAAGTACGTAGATCATTGAAAGATTTCAAGAATGAGTTCAGATCGACCTGTGTTAATTGTGCATATACTCCAAAAACAAGCACCCATAATTGTAATGACAAGTTCATTGATGAGAGAAAAAGTACTGGACTTTCCAACTTTTTGGTCACCATTCACATGATGAACTTATTGATTGGACGAAGAATTCATGATAACGATGTTTTCAATAATAGGATATTCATCCCTTTCAATGATAGGATATACGATAGTTCCATAATATTTCAAATGGAATATTTATTGAATGGTATATCTATTGATATCAATTTGATTGATGAAAATAATAAAAAGTACCCAGGGTAATAAACAAACCTAAACCAATCAAACCATTTCCATAAACTTTTAATCTCTTTGTATTTGAATTGATAGAGTCTTTCATTTGTTGAATTTGTTCAGGAGTGTATTGATTCATTGGATCTGTTTTTGGATCATAAATTCCATTGGATTTCTTTAGTGATTCTTTGGTATTGAGTCTCATTGTTTTACTTAAATTCCTTTTCGTTAAAATGTTGATGGATCGAAACATTTTAAAATTGTTGAAAAAATTCAAACTATTCTGAAGGTAGTAACTATTCTTGTAAAGAAACTATTACCATTCAGGGTCTAGTGTCGCTGGATTCATCAATTCATTCAACCTAAATCATCACTGTAATTTAAAAATCGCGTTTAATGAATGCACTCTATGAAATTGATAGTTAATCTTTTAAATAAAACAATTTCGTAAAAATCAAGGAATGTTCCATTTTATATTGTATACCGGCACTAAAATAGGCATTTATGTGATGACCATCAATGGAAACGTGTCCAGTTGATGAACAAACAAAACGTGTTGGTTATTACACAAACTTTAGAGACAGTTATCACAATTATAGCTTAATTCTGTGACTGGTTGTTCCATTCTGTGTTTTGGGTATTAAAAGTCCCACCAAAAGTGGAGCAAACACCTTTTTAGCAGACACTCCAAAATATCCCGTTTTATGAGTTAAATCAACCACCCCCTTAAAATCAAGTGAGTACAACTTGTTTTAGACATTCAATTAAATGTTCAATGGACAATTTTCTAATCAAGCAAGATCTGAAAAAAAAAATTCAGTGGCCAAAATATGATTTTATTACAAAGATTTCTTGGCAGCATTGCTGTAGATTTGGTTGGTAAAAGATTCTTCGAAACCAAGAGCACCAACTAAATAAGTGAACAAAACCCAAGCAGAAAGTAAAACACCGGTTGGAGAACAATGCCAGATAGCACCACCCAAGAAACACATGGTACTTCCATAGTACATTGGATGTTCAACAACATTGAAAGGGAAACCAGTAACTCTAATATTGATTAACAATATAAACAATACCTTTCAGTTTTTAAGATTCCAAAGTAGTCACCAAGATAAGTTCCGTGAATACCAAGACTGTGCATAGAAAATAATACAAACATAGAACCAATGGTGCTAATGATATATCCGAAGGCAATAACGGCAGGCTCGGCCATTAAAGGAAATGCTTCCGGTCCATGAGGTTGATCAAGAATGGCAAGGCTATATTCTAATAATCAGATATATATAGGTTATTTACGATAGTCTCTGTTTAATCCCAAAAAGAAAACAGCGGCTGAAAAGAAGGAGCATGCCAACTCCTTGCTTCCAAAGAGCTTGGTTAAAGTCTTATTACGGTATTCATTTCTGGCAATGACGTTCCAGAAAAGTGGTGACAATAGAATGGTAAAAGCGGAAATCCACAAAGAAGGTTTTGACCAATCAATAGCATCAAAAGCAACCACAGAATCCTTTACTAAGACATTTACGGTTTCGTTGACCATAGCAATATTTGCTTCATTGAAGATGTTCTTGATAAAATCGATTTGTTCAGCCATTGGTAGTAAAAAAGTAAGATAAAATTTTGGTGTCAATTTATCTTTTGTGAGGTCTGCGGTGGCACCTTCCCAAAGGAGATTTTATAATGAATTTTAACTCATTTGAAACCTTAATTCTCGTCATATGAGGATCTCAGTTTCATGGTATATCAATGCTGAATGGTTATTGATGTTGGACTGGTAAAAAGACGCGAAATTTTATTGGAAACTATGGTTTTGATACTTTGTATTTGGCATCAGACCTGGCTTACATAATGCACTCAGACCGTTGTCACAAAGCCGTATCTGAAAAAAAAACATAGATCAGGCGGTTAAAGGAGAACTATTGTTATAATTTAATAATGCCATTCATATACTACCATGAATTAGTTCAAGTGTTTGAAATCAAGAAACTATTCCTTGTTTTTAAACTCCACATAAGCTTAGTCCTGCTCCCATCAATAGATTTTCAAAGGGCAGATAATGACATGTCCAAATGTTGTGTGGTGAAAGATGCAATCTTGGTCAATTCCACTCATTCTTTCAACATCATCTGTCATATTGCATGTGTTGACCGCACTGACCACCACATCATTTCCATCTCCTCACCCCCTCCACCAAACGCCAATCAACGAATAAAACAATATATTGAAGGATGGTGCCTTAAATTTTTTTTCTTTCGGATACACTTGCAGTGAATTCAAGTTAACGTCCAAATCCAGAATCGGCATTTCTATTACAAGGTCGTACATTCAATGTCATCAAAAGTTTCATCAAAGCCAGCCACCATAGGACCCCTTCTTGGTCTAATATTAAAACTGGTTAGTTCTTTCAACCTTTACAATTGATTGACACATTTTGTAACTTAAATTTCTAGTTGATAGACCATTCGAATTATTGTTAAAAATTATCATTTTTCATTATATAAAAACATACAAGGAGCATTTACGCGAAGTTGATGTCCGTTGGTAGTTGGAGTTAGGAATGAGTTTGTCCCACTTGAAAACTTGGAATGGTGACCACTACTTCATCTATACACGTACGAAGAAACCCCTTTTAGTTTATGCAAGTACGAAGAACCCTTTTAGTTCATGCAAAACAACCAATAACATTTCTAATGGTAGAGGAATACAACAATAGAACAAAGCAAGTCCTCAACACCGAAATAATCCATTCACGCAAAAGCTTATATTCGATAAATAATCAAAATCATCATACTTTCAGAGTGATTGGTTTCACAACATTTTCATCACAAGAATCAGTATCTGTTTGACAAACTGTCAAATTGATCTCCCACCTATCATTTTTAGGATCAACCAAATTCAATTGTGAAAAACAAACGCCAGTCATGACATTGATACCCATTGATTTACAGACTGGATTGAATCCATTTACAGTCATACATACAGTTAGTGACGAACAACCTTCAGATGATGTTTGTTGATAAAACTTTCCAGAGTAATCAATTTGAACAAATGCTGAATCCGATCCAAGTAACATCCCACATAGTGATATATCAGTCTTTCCATCATCATAAACACAGTTGGATCCACCTCCAGGAGATTGTGGTAAAGCAAGTAATCCGGGTATGAAATAAAGAACTTTCATGGTTGATTTAGAAATGAAAGTCGAGGATTTTATATACAATTTGGACCCGTTTTATAACCCTTTTTCGGTCATTGTACATCCGAAAGTGATATGGATTGTAATCTAATCAAGGTTAGTTTCATCATCACAACTTGAATGGCGGGTAAACTTCAAACTACTACCATGAATCATGGGTACTATACAAATTGATCCCAAATAAGCAATTCAACATCATTAGATTAAACCACATAGGATAAAACTGTTTTAAAAGAATCAATGGTTTTGATCAAGAACCGTTTTAAATAGAATGATACAATTAATATATATTAATTAACAAACAAAGTACTTGCATACTCCACATCAATAGGGGGAGAGTTATTCTGATCAGATCCATCATTCCAATACGCACTCAATAAAAAGTCAATCCGATCCTGTTCACTCCAATCACTCCAATTGAAACTTCCACAAACCTGTCTACTTCGAAGTGCTTGAACAGGTTGTTTTGTTTTAAAATCAATAGCATCAATCATATGAATATCTCGTTTGACCCTGTTGGTTAGAGTTATAATGAATCAATACCAACTACCAAAGAGGTATCTTGGGTGAAATGTATCTAAAACATTGATTCCGATGTCATTGAGATCATTCAACTGTTGTACCACTGATTTACCGTGTAATTGTTTATGAGAGAAATTAGACATTGATATTTGTGAAATTGCATTCCGAAAAGCATCGAAATTTGATCTCCAATAAACACATTCCATAATTAACTGTAAGCTTTCTACAATAATAACTCTGGAATCAAAATATCCATTTCCATTCAACATTTTTGATTTGAGTGTTGGATTATCATCCCATTGATCCATTGGATGATTGAGATGGTAATTGAATCGTGCACTTGCATAACCTGATGTGACTGATGCTAATTTCTGAATACGTCCCTATTGGAATTATTTTAGGTATCTTTACATTATATGCATGAACTTTATCATTTACATTATTTGATTCTTTCTTTTGTTTTTTTAAAGGATGACTCTTGCTGATTGATAAATCTCCAGTTTGTGCTAAACGAATCAATTCATAGACTCATACCAGGAAATATCAAAGAAATTTCATCTGAAGAAGTATACCCAGTAGATGGTCTAAACTTTTCTAATACAATTCAATTAAAAGATTTGTTACCCACTAAATCCGCAGTAGTTTTAACCATAGCATCTGTAATTCGATGATCAAATGGTTTTTTGACACCTTTTAAGAAAGTATGGAAAGCAACTCCATCTAATCGAATCACAAATGCTTGAGAAGGTAGAACTTGACGTTCGATAGTACTTTCAATAGCTTTAAGTCTAACTATGAAATATTTGATAACGTACCTATCCCCAATTTTGTTTTCATACATTGCTTTTAAAGCTTTTACAGCTGAATGATCCAATTCCATCTTTTGATTTGAATTCAATAATTTGTAGTTTTGATTAACGACCTTTATCGATTTTAAACGTAGAGTTCTTTGAATTGTGAAGAAAACGGAAACAGTTTTTGTATTGGTTTTTCAGTGTGATTGTTATGACTCTGAAGATATACCATGACTATTCAATAGTGCGATCATCACGCTTATGAAGTGATGCCATCACACTGTGATGATGATGGATGATTAGCTAAATCTGTCTGTTCAAAAGAAACGACATTAAATGGTGAATACTTGACTTAGTAGTCTATTTAATATTTTATATAATCTAATAAATCACTTGGTTCAAGTCTATTTGATTTTCATGGCATTCTTAATCCAACCACTCAATTTGGTCTTACCATGACTCTAAAGAATATTATCAATCACTCAAATTACCTCATCATCCTCTGAACCCCATAAACTAATCACTCCGGATTGGTGCAAATCTTCCTCTAATTCTGCTTGATATAATTGTAACATATATGGTAACATTGTAGTTTCACAGGGAATTAAATCATCAGCTTGGACTTGTTCACCTTGTCCTGTTATCTGCTCTTTGGAATGATGATATGATACTATGTTTTGTGATGTTTTACGTATAAAATGACTCAATGACCATGGATGTGATAATATTTGATCAATTCGAAGTCGATTATCAGGATTCTTTTCAAGTATTCCTATACATATCAATAACAATTTGAATTTACTTAATATTAAATCCCTGCATTTATCTGAAGCTTCAGGTGGAATACTATATTCACATTTGATTATGGAATCATGTAATTGTATAATATTTCCTTCTTCCACGAAATCAAATGGTAATGTTCCAGATATCATATAGTATAATGTGATTCCACATGCCCAAATATCCACTTTTGACGTTACAACAACAATTGACATACCTTTAGTGCCATCAAACCCTTCTTGCTCATTATCATCATTTAAAACTTCTGGTGGCATAAATTGATGAGTTCCTGCAAACGTATGAGAAGTCATGTTTTGATTATCGTAAAAGTCATATTGCTAGTATTATAAGATGAATTCAAACCTCTGCAATTCCAAAGTCAGCAATTTTGATGACACCATCGGTAGTGACTAACATATTACCGGGTTTTATATCACGATCTAGTTTTTAATTGATGTCTTTTCTTTACGTATCACTTTTTGTGAATGGAGATAATCAATTCCTTTGATTAATTGAACGAAATAGCTAATTTTTAACCATACTTTGAAATATACCTGTGAGCATCATAGATTGGAATTTTATGGTCCGGTGCATGGTCTAAAATATTTTGAAGTGAACAAGCACAGAATTCGAGTACAATGTACCATTTTAAAATCCTTACTGATCTTTCTTCTTCACTTCCATCTTCAAATATCCAAACAATTGGTTCTTCTTCAATAGTCAAGAACCAAGGAAAGATTCCTACTTTTCCTTCCGAATCCTCTACTTTTGCAAATACATCTACTAATGTGACGATATTTTCATGCTTCAGTCTTCGCAATAATTTAATTTCTCTGATGGCTGTTAGTTGGTTTAGTTTACCTTATTACAGTATCAACCATCTTTTTCACCCTCTTTTTTGCTACAATCTTGATTGCAATTCTCTGTAAAGAATCTAAACATACCGCTTCTTTCACTTTACCAAATGCACCCTTGCCAATCCGTCCACCCACTAAATAAGGGCCTAACATTTTGATGGAGAGTGGTTTTTGCTGATATACCAAGTCGGCTGAATCCATTTGTTGAATAAAATTCGATGAAGAGTGACGTTGTTGAAGCATTAGATATTCGTTATAATCAGCTTGATTGACGATCACGCTACCTTGTCTGCTAACAATAGGTGGTTTGATGACTGAGTCTCCCCTTCGAACCGACATCATTGACCCACGCTTGAACGATGTGATACTTGCATATCTTGATATTTCATCTGGCTTTCCATCTTTAGATATCATAATGGCTACCCCCACTTGCTCACTAGAGGGATTGACAATTGATTTTCGTGGATAGAGATTCAACACTGGTCTATCTAATTCTCCTCCTTCATTCCCATCTTTGATACTTTGGGCTATATGACTCTCTCTGATACTCAGTCTTGATATACTTTGCATTGAGACTTTACGTTCATAGGTTACTCCCATAGGTCCACCAGCATCAGGGGAATTCTTGAAAGATGACGACTTTCCTGCGTTTTTAAAAGACATTCGTTTATTTGGCATTTGATTTGGTTCATTAACCGGTGCAGAGGGGGTCAAATGATATTCTTGAGATTTTGGAGAAACTGGAGATTTTATTTCATTTGGTTCATTGCTGCGTTTGAATGAAGAAGTTTTAATCATTGATGCTCTTCTTCCTTCATTTCCAGGATCATTTCCACCAGAGTCGCGTTTGAATGAAGGAGTTTTAATCATTGATGCCCTTCGTCCTTCATTTGCGGTATCATTTCCAGCAGAATCGGTACTGACTTGACTTTTCCTTCTAAAAGAACCTCCTCGAACAAGTGATTGTCTTCGTAAAACTTCCTCTGTAATGACTGGTTCTTTTGGTTCAGTAATTGACGAACTAATATCAGAATCCATATCTTTGAATGTTAATTCCACATTTATATCTTTAGTTAATTTTGGAATTATTTTTGAATCTTGTTTTGTTTGACTATCTTGACGATAATGAGGTTTCTGTATGATATCTGGTAGTTTTACCGTTTGATTCTTTTCCATTCTGTTGAAATGAAATGCTGATATAAGATGCTTTTGAGTGATTTAGTGATGGAAAGAATGATTTTAAATCGCGTTTAATTGTTGAAAATAAGCGTAAAAGTAAAGTAAAAACTACAGTATAATGAATCTAAACAGAATTCAGTGATATTAACGAGATGAATAACATTAATATAAGCTTCTGCTGTATTTTCCATTTGAATTCAAAAACATTAAAATCAACTACTCTTACTACAACCTGAATATTATGGTTATCTCTTTGTAAGTACAATTCATTCATTGGGATGGTCTTCAATTCCCTTTATAATTTTCACTTTTTAAGATGATACCAGAAGCACAATTAGCATGGAAAAGTATGAAGATTACAATTCAATTGATCTAATCTCTTAGAGGTCAACCTTCCGGAATTACAAAAACAATTGGATGTCCAATCGTTACAATTATTTTCAACTCAAACCGCATCATTAGAGAGTAGAAAGAAATTGGCAGAATTCACCAGAGGTAAAATAATATCATTCAATTTATCATAATTGAACTATGAATTATCTAAACGTATATTCACCTGGATACTTAATTATATCTCAATGGATCATTTCTAGTTCATTTACATATGAAATACTAACTTTTATCCAGGTTAGTATTTATCAACTTATATTAGAGTTTAAGAAAAACCCCAATCCAGAGGGACCTGAAATCAAAGCTTTGTTAAAATTATATCAAAATGGTAATGTATGCACTTTCTCTCATATCAATTAGAAATCGATTCCATCAATAAAAGGTCAAAAGCTGCAGAATCTGCTTTTTTAAATCTTTATAAAGTGTTGGCTGAGGTTCCAGGTATCCAATCTTAAAAAACTGAACTTAAAGACCCATGTCCGGTCTTTGAACTAACGATTGTGAGAATTATTATAGCTAACAAAAGGATCAACAAGAAAAAATGACAGAATTGGATAGTTTGAAGCAAGAAAACAAAAAGCTTAAAGAGGATTTGGAGCAATCAAAGAATTCTACTGCAACCACTAAATTACTAGAAGCAGATATAATTAATTTGCAAAAAAAGTTGGAAGATGCCGAAGTATTGGTATATTGAATCCAATGTTATTTATTTGTTAGAAAGATACGGCAATCAATGAAAAGGTTATGGAAATTACCACAGAATTGAAGCAAGAAATGGAAGATAAGATTCATGTGTTCAAAGAAACAGAGCATTCACTAAATCGACAACTTAGTCATTTGAAAGTTTGATTTGGTGGCTCGTTAAACTATTAGGATCAATTAATAAGTCAACAAAATACACATGAGTTCCAACAAGCAACTTCAAATACTGATCATTACAGTAGATTATTATGGTTGTAGTAACCGTAGATGAAAACGTTGCTGCCAAGCTTGCAGAGCTAGATATTATCCAATTAGATTTGCAAAAGGCCAATGGAAAAGTTACATTTCTTTCTCGCGAAAATGTAAAACATCACTCATTTAGTATTTAATCTGATAGATTTCACTAAAAAAGCAATTAAAACAAAGTGAAAAAGATTCCATCTTAAAACTTCAACTAAAAGAGTACTGTTCATCGTGTTAAAAAAGTAGAAATGAAGATAGATTGAAGAAATCGGAAGTAACAACACAAATTTAATTGATCTGTGAAGGTTGAAATAATAGCGTTGGAGAAATCACTTAAAGAATCTAATGAACTTGTTGAAGAACATAAAGCAGAGTTGAGTAAATTAAACATCGCATTGGAAAGAGAAATTGTAAAACATGTAATTTTAATATTTTCTTAACGAAGAATTTTGATATTGCACAAACGAAAACACAATTACTAGAATATTCTGATTATGAAGAAATTAAAAGAGAATTGGAAATATTTAAGGTAACTTTTGCTAAAACTTATACTAGGGGATGGAAACAGACCATGTAGAATCCCCAGGCAAAAGCGTACCATTAGAAAGATTGGTGATGGATCGTAATAAGAAACTAGAAAATGAAAACACAGACCTAAAGGTAATTGGGATCAAAATTCAATTATTTAGATGTCTCTCTCCGCAGTTAAAGAGACTCTCGCATTAAAAGAACAACTTTCTGCCACACTAGAAGATGATAATGCAAAAAAGACGCAATTGATTGCAAAACTAGAAGGTAATGAAACTCTTTTGATTCACATATTCAGCTGATATACATCATCTCAACTATCTGCAAAATCACCAGCCACTATCACCAACAGTAAATATGCAGTTTAAAGTAATAGAAAGGAGCATTTAGAATCACTAGTATCTGATTTGGGACCCACCACTTCAAAAAAGCCAAGTAGCACAGCTGACAATTCTATTGTTCCGATTTTAACATCACAACGAGATCGATTCCGTCAAAGATATGAAGAAGCTTCTAGAAAAACCCATGAATTACAATCCAGGCTATCAATTCTAACTGATGATTTTCACCGATTGGAAAAAGACAATGTGGCTCTGTATGAGAAACTACGATATCAAGAAAATTACCAAAGTGGTCGAATGCAAAGGCCTAATTCCGTAAATTGTAGCAATTAACCACTATTAGTATGTTGGAATCAATATTGATTCAGAAAGCAGTTCGCGTCAACGAAATGATGTTACTGAAAAGTATCATAATTTGTATGAAGAAACTATCAATCCTTTTAGACAGTTTAAAAATGTTTGCTTTTCATCCTAATTCGACTAGCAAGAAACCGTCCGTGGTCAATCTTTGAATCCAGCCGAAAGAGTTGCTATGCAATTTACTAAGCTATTGACTGGAAACAAATACTCTCGGCTTCTCTTTGTTGCATATGCCATTTTACTGCATTTTTTAGTGTTTTTCTGTATGTATGAAGTCATGACGCAGGGCCCAGCTGAAGTCAAACGACAGGGTAACATACACTTTGACAAACCAAATACTCCCGACACTTAATATAACTAAGATCATCTTATTACCAACTTTTTTATGTGTTACTACGGCTTAACTGGGTCTATTGAGCCAGTAAGTCAAAGGAACTCAAACCGATTCTTTGAATTGTCAATCAGTTCGCGTAGTCCATATTCATTGGCATATCATTCCATCAAATTCAATTATTTTGAACTTCCTCCACGATTTTAGTTCTTTGTTGGTACTTTCAGAATGGTGGAGGTGTCACAACATTCCTTTGTTTTGAAAAATCACGTCACGTCGGCATCCACAAACTTCTCCCCTATTTGAGTTGTATCAACAAATCTATGTCTACAGCTACGCAGAAAGTTCCTGTAGTGACGGATTCCTTATCGAAATTGACTGTCGAACAGCAAAAAACTGCTCAAGCAGCTGCTCCAAATAGTGCGACAAATACTGGAAAACCAGGTATTCGAAATTATCAAAAAAACGTTAATACTTAGCAACAATTGCTGCTCATCCAATAGGTGGTCCTGCAGGTAAAAATATTACTTGATAATTTGATAGCAAATCCAATAGTTGCTTCCACTCATGCTCGTATTTAATGAATTTAATTAATTTATTCTTTTAGATCCACCGAGTGTCAATCCAATCTTGGCAAAAGCTAATGCTGCTGGAAGTAATGAAGGAGGGTCCAAATTGCATGGAAAGAAACTAAAAATCGAAGATTTAGAAATAAGAAATACTCTAGGAACTGGATCGTTTGGTAGAGTTCATTTGGTTAAATACAAACCAACTGGAAAACATTATGCTATGAAAGTTTTGAAGAAATCTGAAATCATTAAACTCAGACAAGTTGAGCATACAATGAATGAAAAATGTATTCTAGAACAATTGGATTTTCCTTTCTTGGTGAAAATATTAGGAACATTTCAAGATTCGAATAACTTATATTTAGTACTGGAGTATGTCCAAGGGGGTGAATTATTCACGTACTTGCGTAAAAGTGGAGTATGTCTAACTATCAAAAATGTACTAATTTGTTTAGAGATTTCCAAATCACGTTGCTAGATTCTATGCTGCCGAAGTTGTTTTGTCATTTGAATATATCCACTCAAAGGATATCATCTATCGTGATTTAAAACCAGAAAATTTACTCATTGATCATATGGGTCATATCAAAATTACCGATTTTGGGTTTGCCAAATTCGTTCCGGATGTCACTTGGACTTTATGTGGTACACCGGACTACCTAGCACCAGAAATTATTCAATCTAAAGGATACGGAAGGGCAGTAGATTGGTGGGCACTAGGAATCTTGATCTATGAAGTAATGCGATACAATTTAATTTTTGTAGATGATTGCAGGACATCCTCCATTCTATGATGAAGACCACTTCAAATTATATGAAAAGATTCTTAGTTGTAAACTAAGATTCCCATCTCATTTTGATCCACTTGCAAAAGATCTAGTCAAACGATTACTATCACCAGATCTTTCAAAACGTTTCGGTAATTTAAAAGAAGGGGTATCCGACATTAAACACCACAAATGGTTTGCTGGTGTTGATTGGGAAAAACTAAAGAATTTGGAAATACCTGCTCCTTACGTTCCAAAAGTTGCCCATGAGGGAGATACAAGTAACTTTGATGTATATCCTGAAGATCATGAGCCATATGGTGTTAATGGACCTGACCCACACAGAGAACGTTTTAAGGAATTTTAGATAGAATAAAATCTTTCTTGTGAATTGCAAAAACAAAATTCGTATATAAGAACATTTATTTACTTTTTCTTTGAGAATAAACCACCTTTCTTTTCCTTTCCTTCATCTTTTTTATCAATTTCGATATTGACCTGACTTGGGGTTGATGCTGGTAGGATTGGTAGATCACCTTTATGAAGTTCACGTAAAATATCGGTGAATTGTGTTGGATGGTACAAAAATGTACCGCCTAAGATTAGTATTGGTTTTAATCGTACCCATATAGACTTCTCTTTGAGCTTCCCGGGATACTTCATAAGCACTTCTCACTTCAGAGTAAGTCAATCCACCAAGAGAAAATACAATGATTCTTGATCCATTCTTTCTCCAGTCAATCAATTCAGGCTTGGCTGGATCATCTTTACTCTTTCTAACACGACTCTGCCCTGCCCACGATGCTCTAGTGGTACGTAACGAATTTGGATAGTTGGGATCTGGTGGAACAATTCCATTGGTGTTTGTAAATTTAAACAACTTGAAGTTATTATTGTTGCTGATGCCCAGCTCATCGGCTGATGGTTCTGAAACCCATGGCATACAATCTTTTGGGACATTATTACCAATTTGATCCTATTGTTAGATTTTTAAGAGCATACCTGCAAAAGACGCTTGATTAAAGGTACATATCGAGAAAGTTCATAAACTTCAGTGTGTTTGTTCTTCTTTCTCTCTTGTCTCACACTTCCCCAATACGAATATCTTCCCTGATAAAGTTAATTATACAGTAATACTAGATCAGCTTCTTTGGGTCTTTCCATCATGGAACTTAATCGAACGTTGAAGAACGACAAATTATTGATAGCTTGAGAATCATCTGGTGTAAATTTTGCTGTTTCCAATAACCGTTTACGTTCTACATCATGTATTCCTTGCATGGCAATGATATAAATCATCAAAGATCTTAATTTATCATTTGGTCTAACATTTAATCCAAATTCTATTTTACAGTGTTGCTTTATGATCTAATACAGGTATCAAATCCAACATGGCATTTTTTAACGGAGTCGCATTACTTTTTTCACCTGTCGCCAAATCCTATTTCTATTTAGAAGTTAAAAGAAATACTTGTTGAACAGATGCAACTAAATCTAATTTTCGTCGAGTGAGTAAAGTATTGCATTCTTGTAGCATGTTAATGTGAATAGAAAACTGAAAAATAATGGGTCAATTTCTATAGATATTACTTGAGCTTTTTGAGCATGAAATTGAGGTAAAGATGCCAATGTTTCTTTCATTTGTTTTAAAGCATCAATCCCAGTAGTTTGACTAATATTAATTTAGTTTAATAACCTTGCTGATGACGTAGCAACGGATGCAGCCTTATTTTCATTTAAAAACGTATTAAAGTTGCTTGAAATATGCTGTTTGGCATCTTCAAAATGCCAATGTCGAGTGGTCATCTACAAGATTACTATTCTATTGTATTCCATACCCACACCGGATCACTTTCGTCTAATGATGCATACATCGGTAATGGCGAGAAATACAATGGATGGGTAATTCCAGTCACCCCTTCACTAAAAAAATTCAGAAAATGTATAATGTATAAAAATACGGTAATTTAGATTTGTCACCACATATCAAATCTTGCACCATCGCTTGATATGTGAATTCATGTAGTAATGGGGCCATCATATCAAAAGAGCGATCAACAATCAAAAGAACAGTTTTACGGTAATCATTCTTTACAGGATAACTTGGATCATTTTCTTTCACCAATGTGTTGACTTCATCGCTTAACATATGTGCTAATTTCGATGCTACACCATCTTTACTTCCACTTGGATCGAAATATCTTATTGCTGGGGCATCACCCAAAGTAATCAATAAGGACATCAACTAAAAAATCAAATATCCAATTCCAATGATACTTTTTTTGTAATCTTTTGAAGTTCTGCATGTTGAAATGGTAAACTTGATGGAGAATATAATGGAAACATTGATAATGGCATATCTAAACTGAAAATCTGTTGTTCCAATGCTAAAAATGTTAGTTTAAATTGTTACCAATGAAATCCACATTCATTTCTTTCAATGTTTTAATATACTTTCCAACAATTCCACTTTCCTTGATCTTTTTCACAAAAGCATCATCCAAAGCTTATCATCATTATAAAATTGACTTACATGAAATGAAAAAGATATGTGCTGCCAAGTAAACTGGTTTATCCTGTTTAAAATCAGCAATTATTTTATCAATTGTTTTGACTGTAGGAGTAACGAAATAAATTGCTTCATAATTTGGAAATGGTTGTCGTTTTTGTGACATATCTTCAATAACTAAATTTTAAAATCAATCCTTTCCTGTTTCTCTTTACCGGTTACATTTTCTTGTAGAATTTCATGACTTTTACAAATATTATTTAATAATTTTGCTGAAGTTCCATCAACGACCAATAATTTCCATTTTGCTGCTGGTTGTACCGCTTTAATCATATCTTCCATCACACCTAGAATCAGCTTATTGTTGATGGTTTACGTTTGCGTAACATGTCTTTTAATGAAGCTGCCGACATACTGTGCTAAGTAAATCGCGTAATGATTTTAAACTTTTTTTTCTCATTACACAAATCTTATGAATGAATCGTGCAATTACATTGGCAAATGTTTATAAAAAATTCTAAAAAGGCGAATATATTTGCAATCATTATTAATTAGTACTGTAGCTATTTGGTCGATTTGTACCGGGTTGGAATTGATTTGGAGGTGCAGGTTGACGTCTATTTGGATCATGACCATATGGATCCCCATGCATTGGAAACGTATTAGTAGTGCGAAACGATTGAGGTCGTGGATGTCTAGTATTATCTCCAAGTCTAAATGATTGTGGGGGTAATGGTCCTTGAGATATATGTTGTGGAAGTTGTGATTGTGGGTAAACATTTGGTCGCGCATTTGGTACAAAACTTGTGTTTGGATTATGATTCATATTCGGTATAGGACCTTGGGGATAATCATACCCATATTCCAAATTTCCTGGAATTGAAATATTACGTTGTGGAGGAGTTAAAGGAGATATTTGACCAAATGGCCCAAACTGATCAGGTGATTCTGTAAGAGAGCCTTGCCGCTGATATTCTGCTGGAGGACCCGCCATTGTAGAGTGAGATGATGTTCTTTCAAACTCAAATGAGCCCAAGAAACTTGCCCTTGAGTTGGTGCTTCGACCAGAAGCAATAGATTCCGGTCTATTGATATAACTAGAGTCTGGTCTATTGATATGACTTCTCTCTATATCAGCACTCTGTGGTCTTGAACCAATCAAATCTTGATATGACTGTGGAGGCAAAGGCTGTGTTGTAGATCGAGCAAAATTTCTATCGACAGATGCAAATTGCATAGATTGTGGTCTATTACTGTGAATAACAGGTTGGCCACCATAATGAGAACTTCCATACGATAACCCACGAGGTTCGGCATGGAACGGTACTGGAGATCCATCAGCAATCGATTGCTGTCTTTCTGGATATACTTGAGGTTGTGGAGCAAACATTGGAGCAGGAGGTTGAATCGAACTGACATTCGGTGGTTTAACTCGACGTGTAGGAATAACATACCCAACTGGAGGGTCAGTGAATTTGGATGGTTTAGATCCACTGTTGCTAGATTGATTCCAATTACTACTACCTTGAGTTCCTTCTTTTGGTTTATTCAATCGACTATAATCTTCAGCCAACAGTGATTCTTGTGCTAGCTTTCGTAACCTAGCCGCTAATTTCGCAAACCCAGTTTGATTATTATGCCGGACAATGGTTGGATTGCTTAAAAGTTTTTTGATTGCATCTTCCGAAAGTTTTTCAGGCTCCACACTAGGTTCTGGGACAGATGAAGGTGCAGAGAAAACATTAACGGTAGTCGGAGTCTCATTTTCTTCAAACGAATAATCAGAATCAACGGGTGATATATTGGTATCAGTCATTTGTCTGGTAGACGGGGTTTTGTAAGACATTGGTGGATTAATATAACGAGGAGGTAAAGGTGGGGCATCAGCATTGATAGATCGAGCCCGTTTCAAAAGTGATGCTTCTCGACTAAAGGTGATTCGACGACTTAAAGTTGTCTGGTGTCGTATTTGATTTCCACTACCATTAGTAAATAAGTCATTACCGATTAACGTTTTCTAAAAGTGTTTTGACTCTTCCATTGGTTGATTGGTAAGTAACGGGTGGTTGTGTCATACTGGCATCCGACATCTCAAGGTCTGCCAAAGCATCCATAATCGATGATGATTTTTTAAAATGTCTCATTGTAACCATTCGTTTCAAAGTAGCTGCTTCATCCAATTCCAATCGTAACTTTTCTTGTAATGCTTGTGCATGTTGTTTCTTTTTTCGTTCTTTTTCCAATTCAATTTCATCAAAGATGGATGTTAATTTCAATACATTTGATTTTCCTTCACCCAACAAACATAATTCATTCACAAAACTGGATGGTGTACCAATATTAGTTGATCCTACATATCAAATTGTTGATATAATTACCAATGATGAAATCTCGACCAAGTCTAGGAACACATTCATGAATACATTGGATTTCCGAAACTGATATCCCACCTAAAACAAAAACTAAAACTCTTCGACCATGGTCTAAATAGTCAATAAATTGTTTTTCATTTGGGTTTTCGGGTTGTAGGGTTGCCCATTGTGGGGTGAAAGTTTGGGTAAAACCAACAAAGGACCCTTGTCTACCAGCATTATCTTCAGCAATTTCTGATGGTGTGTCTTTGGGTCTAAAAGGTTGAACTGAATTGGCACCATTCATGATCAAATCCTATAATCAATAAATCATCATCATTATACTTCTAATAATCTATTCAACGATGGTTGATATCGGCTTAAGAAATCTTCAGGGTCAAAAGGTGGTAATGGTTTTCCTAATGTTTTTAAATATGCTTGCCATCCAAGATGAGTATATCTCCACTAAATCAGATTAGAAACCAGTTATAAAAACCTCAGGATCAGTTTTCGCTAAAGGTGAATCTAACCCACTAAGAATCATGGATCCAACAATTCCATCAATAGCTTCCACCCCAAAGTGATCCTTCAACGCATTTGACAAATCATTGTTGGGGAACCGTAAGGAACAAATCAAAAGTAATCGAAGCTTATCATTATAACTATTTTAAATTAAAATAATCATTTTTAATTACTTAAATATGGGGTTTCGTAATGCATTTCCAATTTCATTCAGAATAGTACTTGGTAAAGGTTCCAAATTTGCCGTCTCTTCCGTCGCAAGACACTACTTTGTAAGAAATTCAATCAAACTTGTTCCAAATCTCCCAATAATTCAAGTTGACCTTGTGTAAATAACCGACTTAGGGAGTCAAAGATAGCATGATGTTCCATAATCTAAATCATTATATCAATCCCGATTTTTACTTTTCTTCCTTCTTCAATTGATAAAATTTGATCCTTTAAATCGGATATGGTTCGATTTCGGCTACGACCATAGAAATTGGCAGCTGATGGAGTTTCCGTAATCAAATTGTTTATCGTTTCGCCAGCTAAATAAATAAAATCAAAGTATCGATTACCTTCACCCAAATATTGATGTCGCAACCGAACCTAACAATTAAAAATAATCAAATACAAAAAATGGATCATCCTCAGTTAATTGTACACTCTTATCGTTTAACCTAATCCAAGTATCAACTAAAATTTTTACATACCTGACCATATCTCCATCCACTTCAAGAAGATCTAAAATAGCAGCTTGATAATGGAATGATCGTGTTAATGGAGTAAAACAATCAAAACTTCGATCGATTAGAATAATATCTACATTTTTCTTATCATCATTCTCATAAGCACTATCAAATTGTTCATTATCCACTTTGGTTTGTAATTTCCATGCCATTCTAGCTGCCAAAGTTTCACCAGTCCCTTTAGAATCATAATATTTAATTATTGGAACTTGATTTAATATTTTAACGACCGATATCATCTAAATGGATTAAATGACAAATAATACTTTTTCAGCTATTTGATCTAATAGTAAATCTAAATCATCTAAAGGTTGATTTTTATATAATTTCGGTATTGAATTATCCATATCAAAATGAAAAGATCTTGAATCAAAAGCTTAAAAAAAAATCAATATAACCATTCAAATATTACCTAAGAAAGAATCAATAAAATGCTATCCAAAATTACTAGTGAAATCAAATCCAATATTATCAACCCAACGATGTAAAAATTGATTTAAATTTGACTTTTTAACGATTTCAATACATTCATCTGGTGTATTCTTTGGTGACAAATAACAACAATCAATATACATTTCATTTTGAAAATCTTGAATAATTCGTTGTATGATTTCTAATGATGGATAACAAAAATAGATCACTCCTTTCTTTATATCCTTTTTTCGATTCGAATCCAATTTATCAACACCTATCTTTTAATATAATCATTCGTATACCTGAGAGTTAGTTGATTGTCATTCTACTTGAAATCCCCAACTCGATTAATTCCGATAATTGAAAGGTATGATGAATTAAATCAATGGTTTGAGAACAACAAACCAATAATTTATGTGAATCCGAATTTTCAATACATTCTTTCAACTCCAATATCAAACCTACAAGATTTTTGTTTTAATGTTTGGATTGTACCTTGTTTAAAGGCTGTTTGAAGACTGAATTGTGAAGTCATGTAACAGTTTTTGTGATTGAGGAAAAATTGAAAGACCAAATGCTTGGAATGACAAAAACACAAAGGGAGTCGAATGAGTTGACGGAAAAGGTCTTTGATATTAGAGGGTTAGTGTTTGCTGTTGGATGGAAATAGGTTAGTGTGTCCAAACTACGCGATTATTGATTATCCTCAATCATTTCAATCAATCGTGTGACATACTCTTTATCTTTATTTGGGTTTACAATTCATTTGAATATGGTTATCAAGGTTAACTATACAAACGGCGTAACATGGTTACACGCTAACACATGGACACGCCAATAACATATGGTACTGATACTCAAAGGGGTGAACATACTCAAAAGATCTCAAAAGAGTCAACATATTATAGATGTATTTAAGCTTTATTACGACGTGTTCGAACAGCAGCGGCAAGTGAACGTAAAACTTGTTCAGTAGTGTCCCAATCAATACAGGCATCAGTAATAGATACACCATATGCCAAATCCCCAGGTCCACTAGCAGGTACCTTTTGATTGCCTTCTTTCAAATTTGACTCAATCATAACACCAACTATGGCAGTTTCGCCCCCAGCAATTTGTTGCGCCTAGAGTTAGATAAAGGGTGTTACAATCGATTCGGCAACTATAGGCTGGTTACGGTGGTTTTTGCTACTGTTTCCATGTGAACAGTCTACCATGATTGAAAGTGGTACTCCAGCTTTGGCTAATCGTTCTCTGGTTTGTTTGATACTTTCTGGATCATAGTTTGGTCCACTGCTTCCACCTCTCAGAATACAATGGCAATATTTGTTTCCTGAAAAATTAAAATATGAAAGGTTAGAAAGATAGTGATGAACTTCAGCAAAATTACAATTTCTACAACAGTTCAAGTGATGGTGTACTGAATAAAGAGATTTGTGGAAAAATTACCTTGGGTACGGGTGATTGCTGCAAGTCCTTGTTTAGTTACTCCCAGAAAATGATGAGGATTTGAAGCAGATGTAATAGCATCCAAAGCAATAGTTAAATTTCCATCTGTTCCATTTTTAAACCCAACAGGAAAAGACACACCACTAGCCAGTTCACGATGAAGTTGTGATTCAGTAGTACGAGCACCAATAGCACCCCAACTTACACAATCACCAATGAATTGTGGTGAAATTGTATCAAGTAATTCTGATCCAACAGGGATCCCTTTTGCAGTCTAATATGAGTGAATGCTGAATCAGTTACTAATTGAACGAGTAAGTTTCTTGCAACACGTAATCCCTTGTTGATTTGGAAACTTCCATCGATATCTGGATCATTAATCAAACCCTTCCATCCTAATATAATGAGTGAAGTGGTTTAACATACCAACAGTTGTTCTAGGTTTCTCAAAGTACACTCGCATGACAATAACCAAGTCTTCTTTCAATTCGTCGATTAAAGTCTTTAGTAAGTCACCTAAGAAAATTTAATGATGATATCATACCGTATTCTAAAGCAGCTTTAGGATCATGAATGGAACAAGGACCGACGATAACTAATAAACGATCATCCTTTCCACTGATGACTCTAGCAGCATTTCGCCTATAATTTAGCCATTTTAAGAATACCTAGCATTGAATATGGTAGATTTAGCAGTTAAATTTAAAGGATATTCCATTTGTAAGATCTGAGGAGGGAGTAAAGGGTCTTGACTAAGGATACCCAAATCTAATATTAGTAATATTTTCATACCATCCATAGGGTCTGATTCAGCGAATGATTTAGTAGAAGCAGTTTTTCTCATATCTGTCATTTGGGTTTTCTGATAGTTTTCTTTTTTTTTTTTTTTAGTTTTAATTTTGTTTGTGCCACTACCAGATTAGATCATCTTCATCCAAGTAATTGTTAAGTAATTGCTAGACTAATATTATAATATTATGAATTGATAGTATCCATATGATACTAAAGTAGTTCATAGATGCTAAAGGTTATCTTTCGTGTTTTATTACAATTACTGTTAACAAATGGATGTATCTTTAATAATCATTATTGTAGTAGCAATAAGGTAGTTTCTTTTCATTAAAAACATGTGTTTAACCACGTTTGATCTTTTCAATGTCAAACAAAACTACAAAACAAAAAATTAAATTCAAGGATAAATCAAAATCTATTCCAACTAAAAAATTATACCATGTAATTAAACAACCTGTTCCTATACCAAATCCTATTATACCTCATGATGATATTGTTATAGGTCAACATCATACTATTAAACAGTAAATTTTTAATTAATATTTAAACAAAGGTTTGTGGATTGGATTGAATATAGTCTCACATTCTTTAATCAAATTAAAATAACCAGTTATGATCCACATTTACCAAAATTAATATCAATCTGTTTAATTATTTCTACTAGTGATTTTACCATACAAAGTATAATAATATTTTTAATATGATCTAGATATTGATAGTTTTACTATTATTAGTAAAGAACATCCTATATCCAGTTTAGAAGTACTTTTAGTAAGAAATCAATTACTTTGAAATAAATTT
>JADGIX010000057.1:0-62991 GCA_027595885.1 Globomyces sp. JEL0801
TCATCTAATATTAGCTAATACTAATAATTATTAGAATTAGATAGGAGCGTTAAAATCAATGCATCTTTCAATGAATACTTGACCATTTACCACGAGTATGTGAAATATTTAAGTAACCATTATAAAACGCGTCTGTATATATATTCAGATATTAAATAGCTGTATATCATTAGAATTGGAAGTTAATACTTCAAATAAAACGCATTTGTTTGTACTTTTGAACACTGCTATCATAATTAATTACCGGTCCTAAATTACAGGATATAAATCAGAAATCCATTCTAGACATTTAATTAACAAGTCAAGTAAATTGTTGATATATTTAAAAGTATTATGTTTTAGCAAACTCAATCACCATAGAATGTGTTGCAGATATCTGAAAGCCATTTAGAACATCCTTTGCCGCCATGGCATAGTCTTGCGATGAATAATCAACGAAAGCAATATCTGGTCGGCCAGGAATGTCTCGAACCTCTTTAAATCCTGGATATTGTTGAAATAAGGTTGTTAAAGAATCTTGAGTAACAGTTGGTGGTAAGTTACTGACAAAGAGGATGTGGGTATCATCATCTACAGAATTAATTGGAGAGAAAGAAATACCGTCACCAAGCTGTTTCTGTCTTTTTCTATCCGCCTCGTCCTCGTCATCAAGATCGTCTAACTCTCTTTTTTCGGTTTTTCTTGACAAGAATGTACCATTTCTAACCTTTACAATATTTGATTCCGTTTTCGCATAGTGTATTTTCTAGATTTTAGAATGTTGATAATGATACAAGTGGTTTATCGTACATAGGAAATCCTTGCAAAGCTCTTAATGCAGTAGTAGCTCCCTGAATCTCTTCAAAGCAAACAAAAGCTTGACCTCGTTGTTTGATCGTTTTCAATGCCACTACATCAATCACTTTTCCATGCTGCGAGAACAAGAAGTATAATGATCGCCTTAATTCTTGCTTTCCAATCTTTTCATTGATTCCATTTACATAAAGTGTTTGATTGGGTGGAATTGCAGCCATTGAATTTGATCTTAAAAAAAAAACTCAAAAAAATTTAAAATTCAGTTGTGTATTGATAAAACATTCAAACTTGTAAACGAAGAATCGATCCATCTAAAACATCAAAATATTCAAGTTCCTTCATTTCATCCTCTAGTTTCTGAAAGTCATCATCCACTTTCAAAAATAATTCTCCTCTAAGTGCACTTTGCCATTCTTTGCCATATAATGAACGTGCCATAATAGTCTTCAATGCCCTAACTTTCATGTGTTTGGGTACCTTCTTTAAAATTTCTGTAGATTGCCCTTGTAGTGTCAGTTGTATCAATGAATCTGCTACAGTTTTAATCACTTTCATTGGTGCTGCAGGTTCGCCATGCTTTTTGCAAAGTAATTCATAAAGAGGATGAATTATTGAAAAGTTTGGGTTCCCATGATCTTGAGATGCTATTGTTAAATAATAGCACTCAGCATCTTGTCTTTTCATATCAGTGACTGTACTGCCATCCAATTTGGTCAACTTTGACAGCCTTCCAGTGAGAATTTGATGTCTGGATTTTTTGTCAATAGTCTCGCATATTGGATTTTGTGTAATTCGAAGTTGGGTGATGTTGTAAAGATTCAGCACATGTATTACGTCCCAAGAATTTAATTTGTTTCCATTTAAGTTAAGTGTCGTAAGACTACGAAAATTTCCATTAGGAGGTAATACTTCTGCTATTCGATTATTGCGTAATGATAGATTCGCAAGATGTGGAAATTTACCAATAGCATTAGTGATATCATTCCAATCTGAAAGTAAATTATTCTCCAAATCAAGAATTTTTACTTTAGCAAATACTTCAGGTTCGTTACAACTCTTTTTCGGAAACTTTAATCCATTATACCCAACGTATAATTCTTCCAAGTTAGGAAAACTTGGACTAAGTTTTGTAATTTCGTCCCATGTCAGCTGTGTTCCTATTAATCCCAACACAGTGATACTGGTGAAACACGTTGAAGGGTTTAGTGGATCAATTGCGAAACGATTATAATTAATCCTAAGAATTCTAAGATTGGGTAGGTCTTCGCAAATTCCCGAGATTTCGGAGAATACGGAAAACAGATTATGGGATAAGTCAGCATCCTCGATAGATTTACAAGGCAAGTCTGTATTTCCCTATCATTAGTGCATGACAAATTAAAACTTTGTGCGAGACACCCAGTCGTGCTAAACTGATCTCTTTCAGATTGCCTAGCTGTGATAGTTTAGACTTCATTTTTTCCCATCCTATGGTCTCAAAAAGGGTGTTTGTATCCTCAGTTACGTAAGAAAGGTCCGAGTAGTCAGATTTTGCGTATTTCTCCGATAAAGCAGTTAAGAAGTCTAAACTGTCAGTAAACATTATAAACCAATTCCCATATTCACGCTCTTCAAAAAGGAACCTCCTGTCAATGTAGTTTCAAAATACTGTTTCCCTTTGAAACTACCATTATTCTTTCCTCTCGTAAGATCGTCCCACTCTACTCCATAGTAGAAACCAGTTTTGCCCTCAATAGGTCCATAGTATTTGATGGTGGCAACCTCACCATCCACTATCACTCTCTTTCCAATTATGGTTTTGTCCAAGGTCATGTTGAAATTGAAATTGGAAAAATCATTTTCACCAAATTCAATGGATATACCAGACAATCTAAGTGATAGCAGTGATGAAGATCCTATCGGTATTGAATCTAAAGATACCAAAGTATGGTTGGTGAAGATACCCAAGTTCTTAGCAGATAAATGGAGTAGCGTTCAAGAACGGGGAGTTGAGTTAGGGAAAATGCGAATCTACAACAATACTTCAGTTGATCAGAAATCGGGATCAAAGGTTACAGTATATGTGCCAACAAATCCACTAGATCCAATACCTGTGCCAAAAAACTACAATTTGACATTAACAAATATGCAACCAAAGAATGAGTTTATATTTACAGAGTCAAGCCAAGGAAAAGCACTAGAGGTATGCAATCAATTTGTTTAAAGTATAGCTGGCTGGAACGGTAATACATGAAGCTACTGTTGGTCCAGTAATCGATGAAGATTACCGAAATATTATGAAGCAGCGGACCCAGTCTTCTTCTGCAGATTCATCTACTCGAGTAGTAAAAGTCCTAAGCGGCAAGGAAGTCAAAGGACAGGGATTTGTTGCTACATCATCTAAGGCCTGGGATGCTGGAGCACGATTCACAGTATTCCATTTCTTTATTAATTCATTAATAGAAACGACGTGGAACGGTAGATAAGAAGGAAAGAATTCCAAAGTCAGATCTTTTGGATATTATTTTCAAAGCATTTGAAGAAAAATCTCATTACACTCTTCGATCGATCAGTGACAAATGTCAGCAACCACACGCTTGGTTGAAAGAAGTGCTTAATGAAGTGTGTACACTGAATAAGAAGGGACCTTATAATGGACTATATGAGTTAAAGAAGGAATTTCTTCAATCATCTAATGAACCACTATCGAATGTACCAGATATCAAAATGGAACCTCAATAAAATCGCGTTAAATCAACAAGATTATGATAATAAAACACTAAAACCCACGTTCATTCCAATAGCTTAATTTACGATATGATTTATCATCATGGAGGTGTTTCATGAATGTTTTGTGGTGGCTGAAGGATGTGGAACCTTAACCGCCAAACAATTGTTAGGTACATTCCCTTGTTTTTTTTATTATCGGATGTCCATTTCGCCTGATTCTAAAGCGAAAGAATCTTCGTTGTCCATGTTGGCTGCCGTCGTTTCCGATTCCCCTAAAAATAGAAATCAACAGACTCTGCGCGGTACTAATCCTTTGGTTAATCTCTAGTAAAAACTTACACTCTTGGACATTTAATAGTTGCTGATAAAGATGAAAAGTTTTTATTATACAGCTTCCCTTCTGGTACTTTCTTTAATATGGCACACATTGAATGTTTGTTCAATAAACGTCATAACGTTATCCTACTCTCACATTTGACTCAAGAACAATTAAACTCAATGGTCTTACAAGACTTACATTCAAATGTCGTTTACGTTTCTGTGGATGCATTAAAATATCTTGCTGACATCTTGGGTAATAGTCAGATTGGCGCATTGGCAAAACTAACAGTTGATTCTGTTGTAAGAGGAACTGCAGAGCAGCATTTAACAGCAATTGAAAATCTTGACTATACTTCAAAAACTGATGAAGCGGTTCTTACTTTAACTGTATCCAATTATTCGGTGGAGAAAAGGTTTGAATTCTTGATACATTGACTTTTAAAGTTCATTGAAACGAAATGCACCATCTGATTCCCAAGATAAACAGGATCCTCTCAAGTCTGCGAAATCTCGAAACAAACGGCTATCGATCGATACCAGATTCAGTGAAAAGTTAGAGAATAACTCTGCTGTTTTGGACCAAATGAAATCCAGCTATATCCTGAAACAACAGCAGCAAGCTATAATTGATTCTAGAACACGTAAATGATATCACTTAATTTATATTAGGCTTGTCTGCACACCCTGATTCATCACAGTCTATCAATTCTAGCAGTAGAGTCTCAGGTAGAAAATCAATATCCAGAGAAATGCCACCTATGAGCAGCTTAGATCAAATTGCGTCTCCAAGGGCAGAATTTTCCACCAGAGAGCTACCAAGGCCAAGACCATATGATAGTCATCAGAATCTTGGTTCACAGCAATCCCATTCAGCACACCCACTATCTGGTCCAAAAAGAATTCCATCTCCTTTGAGTAATCAACCAACAATCGGACAGAGGTCAAATTTTCTAAATGTTTTTGAACAACTATACGACTCACAAGAGACGACCAACCGTCTTCATTTACAACTAAAAGAGCAAATTAGAAAATCCGCAACATTACTATATACACTTTCTTCATCTGGACAAATGATTGAGGGTTTGGTTCGTTCCCACTTTAGAGATCTTCAATCACAATATGGGGAAAAATTCGGCTCCGCTTTAACTGATTTAAACAGAAGATTAGTTGCAGTAGAAAATCGAACTTTTGGAAGTAGTCAGTCTGATGCATTTACTTCTAATGGAGCTTTGAAGTCGTCCATACCCAAGGAGGATGGACAAGCCCCATCTTTTGCCTCAATAGCTGATCGCCTGGAATCAATTGAAAGAGCAAATAATACAATCAGTTGATCCTGTACTCTAAATTCCAATAAATTCTTTCAATTTTATATTTATTTATTTCAACTTGAACCATTTCGGAACCTTCGTATTAGGCTTTTTAGGTTCAGGTAGTTTGGTAGAGATGGTTTGACTACCTGACTGTTCTACTTCTTCGTCCTCAACCAGCTCCTCTGAGACTTCTTCAACCTCTCCTACATTCATAACCGGAAAGTCTTCAATGGTTTGCAAAAATTTCTCCGATAACCAAGGACCTTTACTGTCGCATTGAAAATACACAATAGTGGCTGGTGCCAAACCATGGTTCCAAAAGGTCTTGGAAGGATCAAGCAGAAGCTTTGGTGGTGATCTATATATCAATTTCTTGCAAATTACGTGTATAGTTCAAATGGTGTATTTATGACCATTTTTTGACGAATTAAATCAAATAATGTAGACACTAGGATGAACACTAGAGTAAATACCTAAAGAACCGCTAAAAAAACTCGCCTCGATAGTAGTTCTATCTGGAAGTCGAATACGGACTCTGGTTTTTGGATACTTCTGTTGTTTTAACTGGGCTTCTTTGTCTCGCATTGCTTGAGTCATTAGCGGACGGTTTTCAAGATTATCCCTAGCTTTATTCTGAGAATCAAAGATCGACTTTAACTCTGCACTAGTTAATCGAAAGAAGGAGTCCGGTAAGTTAACTAGTAAATGAGAAATATAGCTAATACTAGATTGAGGTCCTGGTCCACCTACTGGTGGTCTATAATACCGAATACCAGCATCAATAGCTGGCTCCTATATTTAGATAGACACGTTATACTACCTGTATTATATTCTCCACTGCCGCACTTTCTGGCCTTGTCATTGGACCAACTTCAGCCTTTACTATTGAGTCTCTCATATTGACATTTTCGGTTGGTATAGCTGGCGGTGGATTGGACTTATTAATTGTCTGAATAGGGGTAGAAGTATTAACTGGCGTTTTACTGCTTCCCTCCACTATGGAAGGTTGTTTTGATACAGCTGCAGCAATTGGCTTGTTAATTTGATCCATGTATTGATCTATGGATGCGTCTGTTACTTGATATAATAATCTGATTGATCCAGTCCCAGAAGTCAGTCCCATTTCACCCAGAGTGGTAGTCTGTAACTTTTCAATTGTTTTAAACTATTTAGTCAGATTAACAGCAGAAACCTCTTGATTCATATATATACATACTGGCATCATATATACTGTTGGCGTTTTGCTGAAGAGGTTCTTTTTGTTCCCTTGTCCTGTTTTCCGAACCAAATTGAGTGATCTAGCTTATCATTTTTGTTACAAATTACCCTTTAGTTTCGAAATGCAGCAAAATAGACCATAAGGTAGTTGTAGATAGGAATGTGTCGATAAGTCTTCCAGCATCCTCAGTTTGTAAAGCAATGGATACATTTTGAATTTCATTTGCAGTCTTATTGATCACTAAAGATAACTTTGCACCATGAGGAATATTAGCCAATCTAAAAGCTAAAGAAGGTTGCAAAGACTGTTTCTTGTATACCAACTGATATCCATCTGGATTAGCGATCTTCAACGATTGACATGCATTAACTGTTATAGCCTTCATTGTCATCGCTGGGGTTGTCTTAACATTACAACGTTGAATTGGGAAAGTATCGTATTCAACTACAATAGACATTTTTTAGGATAAGAAATTGAACAGAAATGGCCTTAATAAATTCCTGATTACAAAATTAAAGATAAAGTTCTTGATTGATACTCGTATACGATTTTTCAAGGAGAAATAGTGGTATTTGACCTTGCTTTTAAAGCACCAGCGATTCATTGATTTTGTTTTTTACCCAATTCATGACAGACTCCCTTCTCCACCTCAAAAACCAACTTTACACTGGGGCATACCAGACAGTCATCAATGAAGCAGGAAATCCTCAACTACTCAATTCTCTTTCGGATTTAGATAAACTCCACGCCCGGGTATTGATAAGTGACTTATTGTAGGTCCTTTTGAATAGAACATACCTGACTCATGGAAGGTTTAATCTGGTCATTAGCGATATTAAAAAGAGTGATCCTGATGTGTTGATTGCTGTTCAACTGTTGGCAATGTACCTTGCCTCACCACAGACTCAATCACAAGTTCTTCAACAAACTCAGAATATTATCGAGCAAATATCAGACCCCGAACCAGTACTATGTGTGGTACTCGCCACTATTTTAACTCTGGCTGGGCTATATGATGACGCGTTACGTTTGGTCGTTAAACATCCACAGGATTTGGAATGGTATTCAATTAAATATTTAAAATTAGTGTTGGCCTTGCCGTTCAGTTGTATTGCTTGATTCAAAGACCTGACATTGCTGAACATGAAGTTAGTCGAATGAAAAAATGGGCAGATGATGCTACTCTTGCACAAATTATCGAAACCTGGGTCGGAATTTTTAAAGTATTTATATATATTCAAATATTCTAATGATTGTTTAGGGAGGGCCAGAAAAATATCAGGAATCGTTTTACGTTTTTGACGAGCTAACAGCGTCCCATTTAGCAACATCCAAGTTACTTTCTTCGAAAGCCGTTTGTTTAATCCACTCAAACAGATTTGAAGACGCTAACAATTTACTGCTTGAGTCTTTGAATAAGGTATAGTCTTTTCATTGACTATTGTAGAACCCAAATGATGCAGATACTCTTGCAAATTTGGTTGTGGTTAATCACTTTTTGCAAAAACCCGGATCTTCCATAGCGCAATACCTTTCGTAATTTCTATTTATTTGATAGTAGGCAATTACAAGACGTTTCACCAAACCATCCACTGATTAAGGAAACCGCTGCAAAGGAGAGACTATTTGATGAGTGTTCTCAAAGCTATTCTTAAACATAATATAGCATGTGGTAGTGCAAGATGAATATCATTTAAACTGAACATGAGGCAACAGCAATATCTATAATAGTGTTTAAAGTAGACAATTTATATTTTTTTCTTACAATTCTTACTGATCCAAAATATACGCTATAGCAGCTTCTGTATTTCCACCCTACTTATAAAAAACATTGATATATACCGCTGCTAATAACGCTCTCTTGTTTTGTTCATCATTCTAGCACTATTAGAGGAATTTTAGATATTACTGTGAATCCCATATTTTTTAAAGCAGCTAGTTGTTCTTTAAACCTCTCGTCAACAGAATTATTGTTAGAGGAGCCGGAAGGTGAAACTGAAATAATTAAAATCATTGAGGCACGTACATTGCTGATTATTAAGAGTCATTGCTTGCTGCATTGCTTGAAAAGAAGGTAGAAAGGCTGTTTGTGGAATATGAGAAGAGTTACTGGTTGATGGAGATACAGTGGGCTGGCTATTTGCATTCATCATATTCATCATGCTTGGATTGTACATTGCATTTTGGTTAAATCCAAATGGATTGAATGGTATGCCACCAGTTGGGGACATTGAGTTGCCCATACCACCTAAAAGAATAAATATACATATAAATCAAAATACCAAAAAATGGTAATGCTGATGATGGGGAAGCAGTATTTGGCTTATTTCGCTGTGGTGCCCATGGATTTGGTAACGCATCAGTATTAGGTCCATCAGTAGGACTCTTGTTATTGGCGCCTAGCATAATTGCCATTCTTCGATTAGCTTCTTCGGTACTTGGATCGGCTGTGCGAGGACCATCCATTGATTTAAACATAGATGACAGGTGATTGAAGCCGCCAGGGATAGATTCAATATTTGATAATGCTCTATCTATGATATATTAGCAATACAAGTAGTAACCTTGATTTCTCATCATTTCTTGCATCTGATATTAGCGATGGATTAAAATTACTAATTTAGGGTTTTTGACAGCTTTAGTCATTTCTTGTAAAAAATTAGGATCCGATAGATTTTCTCGCACTTCTGGGTGTTCCTAATTATCAGCTTCGAGAGCATTTATTACTTCAATTAGTTTTTGTAATTGGGGATTTGACTGTAGAATTTTCTGTAGAAATGCAGGATTAGACATCATTGATTGAACCATTGGATTATCCATTAATGCATCTAAATTCTCTCCTAATAAATAAATAATGAATTACACAAACCTCTACCATTACCAGTAGGGGATTTAGAACTTGACTGAGAAGGACGAGTTCTAGCAACATGTAAGTTTTCCTGTATGTTATATTCATCAATTAATTCAGTATCATCATTCAACATTTTTCCCTTGTAAACCAAACGCATTCCGTCTAAACTTTCACCAGTTTCTTTGCTTATGATTTGTTTAACTTCCAATACAGTAGTTTGTTGGTTTGTTTGAACATTGATAATAGTTCCATTAGATAGTCTTGCTTTAATGACTTTTGCCATGTTTTCTTTTGAATATGAAAAAATCTTTGAAATCGCGATATGCTTTTGTTTGATGAAACAACTATGAATAAGCCAAATGTTTTTATAAAAAGAAAGTGTTTATGAAATGGTGATTTTTTAGAATGTAATTCATTCCATTGATTAATAAAATTATTCATCAAGAAATCATTGTAAATTAAGAAACTACTTTACAATACGATCAGTAGGTTGAATGATTAAATTAGTGTGGAAACTGTACGTATTTTTTTACCATGGATTCACAAACACCTTCATTAATAACGAATGTGGAAAATAATTTAAAATCAGACTCACAAATTAAGGTTCAGAGTCCTATAAGTGATAGAAGCGATCAGATTATTTTACATGGTAATCAATAGATAGTGCTTATTATCAGTGCTTGTTGTATCATTCCATCATAGGTTTGTTCACCACAAATCAAATTTAATCATTTCAGAAATGGTCCTCAGGTAGAATACGCAATTCCACCACTTCCAAATCCAACTCATACAAATGATGCAGTAGACCTGCCGGACGCTTGGTCATTTATGCCTTTTATGTGCTTACCTGATGGTGCTCATGCTGCTGAAGAAGAGTTCATTTACTTTCATTTACCTCCAATTCCATCTTGGCCTGCTGAATATTCAAACACACTCTTTGGTCTAGCTTGCTTCAGACAAATTGATTCAAAAGTATGTCAACATTTTCCTAACATTAGGACCTTCTTCATAGACCTGCCGGTATCAAATTGCACATTTTATGATTAACATTAGATGTAACTAGAACAAAAGTTCAGAAGTCAGTAGTTGTAATTGCTAGTCAATGTTTACTGGGATCCGTACGCAGCAAGCTGGGTTTAGTTACTCAAGCCTTCTTTGCACAACGAGACTTTACGAAACTGGAAATTATAGATGTAAATGCATTCTACTAATGTTTACTAGAATCTGTTCACCAACTTAAATACTACAATAAGTAAGACTTTAGAAGTTGATTTTAGGGTATCCAATATCTGATGCAACTCTGTTTATGGGTATGCATGAAATCCAATTTATATTAGGCGTTTCATTAAGGGAGCTTGTGTTCACATTCAAAGCAAAAACTTTACAATTGTTTAAATTGCTATTGCTTGGGAAAAGGGTAAACCAAAATCATTCTTATGCAAGGTGTTATTCTTTGGTCATAAAGTGGAGCGCTTATCTGCATATCAATACGGACTAATATCAATGGTTCCAGGTTTTACGATCATCAAATTAATTTTAGAACTACTCAGAAATTTACAAGACGTAGGATCACCTGAGTTGCCCAATATACCAGTAGTAGCACCTCAAAGGGTGTCATTATCACTTCAAAATACACATCGGTCAATGGATAATCTCAGATCACATCACTTAGATACCCACAAAATGAAATTATTCAAACTAGGACAGTTAATTATTTTATCCAATTCTAATATTTAGTCCACTTCGGATTTTCGGAGAGGTAATTGAAGAATATTTTAGCTGTTTTCTTTTTATTGAATCCAATTGATCCTATTTTTCTTTATGAATCTAATTTATTGTAGTATTCATTTTTTCAACCGTACATTCCATTACAGCAAATGGACGTATTAGAATCAAGTAAAACGAAATCTTTCCTTGCCGGAACAAGCAACTCTATATTTACACACCATAAAACATGTGCAATCGATGTAGTGGCACATGCTGATACAGGAAATCTTGAAGTGATAAATCCTGCCATCAACGCTCTAATAGCACTAAGTGCTGCGGATAAAAAGTTCATTGAAGGTAGCCCAAAAAATTTAATCATAGATATTATTAAACCAGTATCGCTAAATTGGAAACCAGATAGTAATTGTTAGCTTTTGTAAACTAGTAGATGACATGTCTCAAATCCAAGAAATAAATTTTGAAGGAAGCGACGATGATATACGTGCTAGATTTGAATCTTATGTTACTCAGCTTTTTGCATCAATGGAATACGATATCAATACACCTCCGATAGAGGCTGGTCAGAGTAAATATTTTTTAGTATACTGACAATAGAAAAAATCGATTACCTATCAGAATTTAATCTCGTCTGGGTAAAGGCTTGGAAATCCAGCCCTAGTTATGCTATTTGGGAGCAAGGACATGACTCTGAGTATGTTGGAATGATAAAGTAAAAGCTAGTTATTTAATGAATTAGTCCTGGTCATCCATGTCATGGATATTCAGCTTTAAATGAAATTTCAACTTCTATTGCCGCATCATTTTCTGCGTTAGGAAGGGGTATAACGCTTCGCACACAACCAGCTGCAACTCCAGAGGTATTAGAGGAACAGCCAGCTGATTCTGGTATTCTTTTGAATATTAATATTAGTTACTGCAACTCAATTGATGCAAAATGTATCATCTTGGTACACATTAAAGAAAAACCAATGGACTGGTTCCAACCCACCACCGCCTATTTCACCACGGGTAGAAGCTGTTAATCAAGCGGATATAGCAAAAGAGTTGGAGCGTATTCAGGAACTAGTTGCATCTTCAAAAGTTCAAGAGAAGGAACCCGACTTTGAACAAGTTGATCTTTAAATATAAGAATAATGTTACAAGTATTGTTAATTTATTTTTATCTACTAAATCATTTCCATGACCTTTACTCGTCCTTGTGAATTGGCACATACTAATATATTCGGACTTTTTCTCTTCCAACATACAGATGACACAAATTGTGCGGGGTCTTCTTCTTTCACTTCAATTCCCTAAGTAATTAGTTTGCCGCTACTAGTTTTACTGAAATGGCATCTATATTATTGCCAAAACGATGAGTGGCAACTGGCTGTGAAAGGTTCGAATAGTATGCTACAACTTGGTTCGTTTCACTTCCACAACAAATGAACTCTCCGGTGCAATTGATAGACAAGCCCACAAAGTTCTTCTCATTTATATGTCCAGTGTATTTACGAATCGACTGAGCGCCTATCTGTGCTGTTTCTCCTGAGTTCATCTTTGGGCCATCCACAGACCACAACCTTAATGAGCAATCCGTTGACGCAGTGACAAATTCTTTTGGATTCACAAACTTTACATATGAGACGGCTTTCTGATGCCCTTTGAAAACCATTAGCGGGGTTGACATATTTCTAAGGTCATGATAATGAATATGATGATCAGCAGAACCATAGGCAAGCTCGTTTGGATTTGTTGGGTGGAATTTAACTGAGCAAACATTGGCCTTTGTTTCTATCGTACCAGTTGAAGATTTTTGATTTATGCTCCATAATTTAACTAGGTGTTAAATGCCCAACTAACCTTTTGAATCATCTCCACCTGATGCAAACATGTTTGTATTTATCTCATTAAAATCCACCGACCAGGCTCGCTTCTCATGTTCGTCCAATTTTACTACTGCAATCCCAATAGATGTGTCCCACAAAGTGACAATGCCTTCATAGTCTGAAGACACAAGTGTTGCTTTTGATGATAAATTCCATCCTAAACAGCTGAGCTGTGAATTTCCGATTTTTATTACCTGATTTTGGACTGACAATCCATTTCTTGAATAGGAAATCTTGGAATAGTTGCACTTTTAAACACACCATTTTTCTGCTTGTCAAGTGAGTTAGAGTGATTCCCTATGCAATTGGAAGTGATTAGGTCACTATAGTCATCTGTAACACTGGCATAATCGTAAATTTTGATTTTTCGAGTCACTCCTGCTGTAGCAAAATATTCATCATCTTTGTCAAATTCAATAGATGAAACAATAGAAGATGCAAAATTAAAATAATTGTCTCCATAATGTAATGTCTGCTATTAATATTAAATTGATTACGGCCAATGTTCTAAACTGGGTGAATTTGGTACAACGCACCAATGAATTAGCAAATTGCTCTTGATTTAAGTCCGCTTTGAGAATATCAGAAATGATCAATTACATTTTAGCCTCCAATCAAAATATGATTCCTGTAAATCCAACATATGTGGTTGTAATCGATCAAACTGTTCACCACCTTTGGCTCCGTAAATCTGTGGTTCAATGTTTGAATTATTGGATATATTTTGGGTATTTTTAGGAGCTGCAGTAGACATGTTTTGAATATCAGTCAAGTCTTCTGTTAGTAGTTCAATTTCCTTTGTCAATAATTCTAAAGCCTAAAGAGTAAGATACCTTAAAATAAACCTTCAACTTTTCTTGCTTCGTCCTTTCCAGAAAAGATTTGAACAAACAGTTTGCTAACTCTTTATCACCACCGCTTCGTTGAGTCAATCGTGTTGTATCCTCTATTGTGGCATATTAAATACATCGCTCATTACTTGAATCTGAATCAATCTTCCTTTTCAATTTATGTATTCGAATAGCATCATCTAATGACGGGTCTAGGACCACTTGATTGACCATTACTGGTTGATTGCATATAGGACAAGTACAAAACGTACTTTCACTTATATGCTGATTTAAACAAGTTTGGCTATAGAGATCAGCAAAATATATTTATCTACCAAAATTGATGCCTAAAAGTCACCAGTCAAAGTACCCAAACCTACCCACAATTTGTACGAGATGCTGAATATTATTTCATCTAAGAATCACATACCTTTCTCTATATCTGATCGACAAATAGCGCTTGATATTAGCTTTCTCTTCAATAATGTTACCATGTAAATAGAGGTTGATTTATAGACATATTTTTCCAACTTTTCACCTGGAGAAAAGTTGTCTCAAGTTGAGATGAGACTCTCAACAGAAACATCTTCCGACACATAAATCAATGAGCTACAAAATAAACTTTATTTCTGCGCTTCTAGCTAAACCAACCTCCCCATGATTTGTTTGACGGAGTTGATGGTGTTTCCACTGGTGTTGGTGGATTGTGCAATTCATATAGCCATTTGCCGAACGGATAACGTGACATAATGACTGTTACAGCCATAGGGTGAGAGACTACTTCACCAACGCTAGGTATTTCAATTTGAATATCATTTGTTTTTTCCTTATCTACATTTTCTTGTAAATCCAATTCTGCATTATCAGTAACAGGAGTAGATGAGCTTTCCAAAGCGTCAGGGATTTCCATGTTCGCTCCAGCCATTACAGCCTTTTCATCGGCCGTAATATCTTTTTGTTTTTCGTTTGAGAGTTCTTGAGTATTGTCTTCGGATTCCGATTTCGGTTCCATCTCAACAGCAGGCGATGCTAATTGTGTTGGAGAACTATCAGAAGTTTCCACTAATTTTTCTTCCATAGCTTCGTTCTGGTGAGTTGCTAAGATTGATTCGGGATGGTTATCAAGGTCACTAAGTTCTAACACACCTTCACTAATCCCCTTCTGTTCATCAGACATCAATACCAATGTACTAGTGGTATCTGGTTCTATAATTTTATGATTGCCATTAAGATCAGTACTTTTGGGTGAAAGAGATTCTTTCTTACCCTGTGGTACAATTGTACTTACGTGGTCTAAAGATGTTGAAATATCAGATTGCGCAGCAACATTCTCTTGAGAGCCATTAGCATCGACAGGTGCTTTTATGTCACCTGGCTTTGATAAAAGATTATCGTCAACAACGGCATTATTTTCCCCAGCCGTTTCACCAACATCTTTGGAATCACTGGAAATTGCTAAGTCATTCACTTTTATGTTGTCAATTGGGGATGGTGAGTTTTCACCATCAGGGGATTCGTAAATGGGAAGCACAGGAGATAATGACTTTTCACTATCTGGAGATTCATATACGGGGAATAAGTCAGGTGAAGATTTTTCTGGTGATGGTTCTGCTTCGCTGAAAGAATTTGTATCCGAATACTCCACAACCTCGGAATTAAATCTTACTTTCATATCTTGGGTAGTGACTTTCTGTTCATCAGTCTCCGCTGATATAATGTCAACTGTTTTTTCCATCAAGGCCGGCTGTACTGATTCCGCACCCTTCATTTGGTAGTCATTACTCTTTGATGTCGTGGTTATTCCTAATGCATCCAGCTGCAAATCGGCTGAATGCTTGTTTACTGGCGAATTGGATCGTTCAGATGTATTTTGTGGAACTTTAGAATCTGCTATCGTCTTTAGCCCCACAACAGGTTCTAATTTTTCATTCGCCGAATGTGTGTCTAAATTCTCTTTTGATGATGATGTTGGGAAGGTTTCACCCTCTGGAACCGCTGTCTGCTTATCTAAGTCGTCGACTGCTGATGTTATTGGATTTACTTGATCCAAAGATGGGATGGCAGATATTTTCGCCTCCGGGAATGAAGAAATATCTTCCATTTCCAAATCCTCCGCCTTTTTTTCTGTGATTGATAAACTATCAGGAACATTAGAGAAGCTCCCAACTGAACTAATTGAAGACCTTCTGGACATTTTGTTTCCTTGAATTATTACGATGCAGAATACCTTTCATTGGGTCGATTAAATTGTACAGCTCATTACAGCAATAATAAAAGCGTCTTAAATCTTTGTTTGACGAATCAAGAGATCGTACAGATACAGCAACCGTATTGAATATACTAGAAGAGGAATATTTTGAAGTGCTTGGTTTTCTTTTAATTGGTGAGTCGACAGACTTTTCTTGTTCTGGATCTGTCAGGGTATTCCAATTGGGGCTTTCTAAAATATGACGCTTAAAAGACTCTGCCCAGTCGTGTGTTACACTTGCATAATTATTTTCAATCAGATATGATTCCACTCTGGACATGAAAAAAATAAATCGAAGTGAAGGAATACGCGATTCGATGATGATATGGGCAATTGGAGATACAAAATCCGATGTAAAGGGAACGCCAGATGAGAGCATCGAATCTATTTCGTCTTCCGTTGATGATTCAACATCAACATCTAAAACCGGTATTTGCTCTTTGTTTTTCCAGCTGTTTATAAATGAGCTGACGGACGATACACGCCTTTGAAATCGTTTATCGATAGAAATTTTTTGTGCATCAGTTAGTCCACCAAGAATCAAATCCAGAAGACATGCTACTACAAACTCATGTGTGTTTCCATAATAATCACACATGCTTGTCCATAACTCATTGCTGAACTGATTAGATATACAATTGCTTACCACATCCCTTGATTAACTAAACCATATTTTGTTTTCATGGGCAAGTAATATTTTCTTGAGATAGAATAATCCGACAAATCTTTTGCATTGCAGTAAAATGCCTTTGAAACGGTTTCTTCATTTACTTGAAAATCTTGAATCAAAAATATAACAGTTTTGAAGGATACTGATTCTTTGTTTGTAAAATAAAATGTCAAAACTTGTTCCATTATTACTTCCATATCTTCCTGGTTTATAGTACTTTTCAAAATGGAGCAAATCTTGACATCCTCTTGAATATTCTTGCTTTGCAGTTTATGAACCACTACATCAGTACCAAGTTCGAATCCATTTTCAATCAGAGATTCCACTATTTGTAGCGATACATTTTTGGAGTTTAGAACTCTCTTCATGACTTCTGAATTTCCATCTCGTACTCTATTGCCTGAATTTAAACACAAAAATGCACCAAGTTTCGCATCAATCATAGATATCTTTGCAATTATGTCCCAAACTTGTGACCAATCAGTGGATGGTAATAGATGGTATATAGCAGGAACAAAATAATAATCATTGACAATACGATATGTTACTTTCATATCCAGTACTTGATTATCGTTCTGCAGAAAGGAGACATCATCACTTTGAAATTCGTCTACATCGTCATCTAAATATTTCGTTAACTGCGTTTCAACAACATACTAGTGATGTAAAGTTTATCCTTATATTTTCGGAAACCTCTTGCAATGAATAATTCCATAGTCCCATTAGGTAAAGGACTTGACGATTGATTACTAAACGAATATTCAATCAAGAATTTTGGTAATTTAGCGTGATGTTTTAATAAACACTCGCAAAGTTCAAAAGACAATAGTTTAACTGATTTTCGGTAAAGCTCCACAAAGACACTGTGAATTCCATATCTAAAAAGATCAAATCAATTGAAGATAATACTGATTTATATAACGTAGTGCTTGGATTTGAGCTCCATGGCAGAGTTTGTTGAAGAACTTGCAACTACTTGAGGCAGAATTAATATCTTGTTCATCTAAATAAATGAATATATTTTCCCATAGTTCTGAATTTAAGCCTAACAGTTTCTCATCACCCATCGTTGAATGTTTTGAGTTGATGTATTGTTGGTCTTACACGTTAAAGTTTTACGGTCTCTTACGTAATTTATAACCCAGAATAGCCAAAGATACAATGGTAGCCATTGCTTTACTTTGGTTAAGAACTTATGCTTGATGGTGTTATTTCCATGCTTGTTCTATCCAAATTCGAATTGAGTGGCGAAAGGAACGCCAGACTTGAAACCATTTGCTGTTGGCACAGTACTAGAAGCATGCGACAGTATGTTATTGCTTAGGGTCATGTGTTATCTTAAGTAATGAACTTCACACTAGTCGTGGTTGATTTTTGATTGTACTGCTTGAACCTTTCTTCCTGAAATCCTATTGATTACCGTGTAACCTGAACTAAGTGATACCAGATATCCTCTTTGGAAATTACTTACACTTCCATAAGTATAAAATTTAACAATTCATAATGTAAAACCAATTCAAGATCTCTATGTTTCATCCCAATGGCTTTTAATGTTTTTAGTGACTCTTTCCACTTGACTTAATTATGGACTCCAATTCGGAGGAAAGTTGTTCAATTTGTTATCAAAATTATAATCAATGGCATTTCTATGGAAACTTATACCACGATTTGGATGACAAAATGATTGATGATTACAAATTGGAGTTTACTGTTGAACCAACTGCATTATTGGATAGGATACAGTTGGCTTCTTGTAATCATATCTTTCACTTTAGTTGTATTGCAAAAATGTACGAGTACGACACTAACTATAATTGTTGTCCTTTGTGTAGAACGGAACTTTTGCAAGATGGAAAACTAACTGTAAACGTATGGAATGTTCAGGGTGATGAAACTACAATCAACATGTACACCGAATTAATTTCAACTGTGTTTATAAAAAAGAAACTGTCCAACATTTTCAAAGACATGGTGTTGATTCAAGTCCTTCGAATTCTGATAGACAATTGGTGGTCTGCAGTATATAATTTACATTCGTAGCCTGTACAGTTCTGTATTCTATGCCTAATATACTTTATAAATGAACATTCATTGAATTATTGTATTTAAAGATCAATAATTAATCACTTTCTTAGATGATACGATTTAGGACGAGTGAGTTGATCAAATCCATACTTTCCGAGTGTGCATCCCCGACCTAATATTTAATATTGGATAAAATACCAGAATCTTTGACACCAATCCATGCTAATGATGGATCAAGATAATCACATCGATTCACAAAGAAGGTCCCAGTTTCCAATTGCTTTCCAATCTCGTGTCTATTTATGTCAATTGATTTAGTTAAAATACCCTTTGGTAATGTCCTTTGTCCAAACACATGCAGTAAGTCCAAAATCGCTATCATTCATCAATTGGATAGCTTCTTCATCGGATTTAACTTTCATAACACCAACAATTGGACCAAAAGTTTCCTCTTTCATCACCTTCATGGAATGATTCACATTAACAAGAACTTGAGGGGCGACAAATGGTGTGCCTTCCTGATTTCGTTAAACGATTGAAATCATACCTTGGCCATAGGAAACTGTTTCTGGTCCACCAATAACGTTGCACCCTTTGACACGGCATCAGCAATTTGTTCCCGGATAAGATTTGCGGAATGAATAGTAACTACTGGTCCCAAATTTGTTGCTTCATCGAATGGCAAGCCAAGGTTATACAAACTGACAGTCTCAGCAGCATATTTGATAAAATCATCATACACTTTTTCATGTACATAAATCCTTTCAATCCCGCAACAACTTTGACCTAGATTTAGATAATATATAATACCGGAGTTATACATTGCACCATCAATCAATTGTTCAGCGACGAATTTGGGATCGGCATCTTCGCGCACATAAGCCGGATCTTTTCCTCCTAGTTCTAAACCAACGGCTATAAACAGTGAGTAAACGATAATATTTTTACTGATAAATCTTTCCGAAGCTAACTTGTTGACAGCTCTACCGCCACGTACAGACCCAGTAAAGTGAATATATCCAACAAGCGGATTTTTAATGACCAATTCAGCTGTTGGGTGGTCAATATGTAATACTTGGAATACGCCATCTGGTAATCCAGCCTTTTTAAAAGCTGTAAAGAATCTGTCTGCACATGGAAACGTTTGTGGAGCTTGCTTTAAAATAACCGAATTTCCGGCTAAAATTGCAGGAACAACGCCATTAACAGAAACCAAATATGGGTAGTTCCATGCAGCAATAATGAACACGACACCAACGGGATCTCTAGACATGTATCTTGTGAATTGGTCGGATTCTTCAATCACAGTATCTTTCAAAGACTCTTCTGCAATTGAGATCATATGTTTAGCTCTGGTTTCAACACCATTAATTTCATTAAAGTTCTGTTTTCTTGGACTAAAGAATCAAACCATATACTACAAGTTACCGTCCAATCAACCAGGAGAGTTCAGTAGCAATATCTTCTTTATCAGCAACAAAATGAGAGACGAATGAAGAAACAATACGAATACGTTCACTCAAAGGAACCTTTTTCCACAACTTTTGAGCTAAACTGGATTTTTCAACGGCATCCAGAGCTTGATCTTTTGAATGCAGTTGAACGGTCTTGTAGATAGATTGGTCGATAGGGCTAGTGATATTCATGGGTTGATGAAGTTCGAAGCAAACCCATTTTTCAACCATATGATTTCATTATTTCCCCTATCATTACGGCCATGCTTCTTTTTTTGGACAAACCCGCTTTTAGTCAATATCATGACTGCAAACATAGATTCACACTGATATAGTCTCATTCCATAGAGAACAAAGTATTTGAACAATTTATATCGTGTATGCTTTTAAATAGTTCATTTCATACTTGAATCAATTCAATTTATTCTTTTCGTTGTTATATGGCATATAATGAATAAGTAAATATCCCGATCACAACAATAAGCGTAGTAGAGTATTAAAAGCTCTTATAAGTTGCAGTAAAGGTACACACATCAATATTCGATATATGGCGATATGCAGTATTCTTTTATTGTTAAATTGTGATTTGCAACTCAAGAAAGTTAGTTTAGCACTGTTTTTCTGTCGCGTTTTTCCTAAAATTCATAAACAAATGGCAGCAACTGCAAGTAAATTATACTCTCATCAATAACAAAATTAGATCATAAATACGCCGAACTGGACTTGGGTGAGGAATTGATTTCATCTGGAACCGATCAGTGTTATAAACCAAGTGACTTGAAATTCGACCGAATTATTGGAGAATTAGAAGATATATTAATGGGTAAATGCTGATGTTAATCTAAATATATCAGATGAAGACTTTCTAGACTATCAGCGAGATTATTTTGGAAAACATGTATAGTTATTCTTTGCTAATTTGAAAGTGTAGCCTATTTGCAAACGATGAAGAAAACAAACTAGAATACATGAACATTTTTGAAGAATACGTAAAAGATTCATTTGCTCATCACAAAAATAGACTAATCACGTCGAAGCATATATTGCAAACAAGTTAAAATCTAGAATCGAAGATTTTTCAATGATGGAGTTTATGCAAATATTGAGGTTTAAAAATAAAATATTTAATGCTTTAGTGAACGAAACCCAGAGGAATTGGAAGGCGATGTTTTCGAATTGTTGGAAAGCTTGGGAGATTTTGCAGTATTCAAAGATATCATGCTTTCCTACAAAGATTTAGCACAGGGATCTGATATGGACTTGAGTGGGTTATTATCTGTAGTATCACGACCTTAGAAATAAATGTGAACTTCAAACTAGTTAAAAATAATTTATTTGATTCTGCCATTTGCTCCTAACTCTGGGGGTAATAAATTTATCAGGAGTTCCAATTGATGTGTCAGCTGTCCATATTGTACAGGCGTTGGGATATATATGCCCAAATTATCACCTCCTTTCAGTGATGACTTGGTACTTGGGAGCTTAAAATTCTGATGTACTTCTGAAAACAACTGGCTTTTGCTTACATGTGGGGATCCAACTGGTGTTATCCGATCCTGAGGAGCTGGACTCCAGGACCGTGTGTACGGCAATGGCGTGGTATTTGCCTTCTTGTGTCTAGAAGATCTGAGCGAAACCAGCTCTGGATCTGTTGACTTGATAGAAGCTAAATCTATTCCTTGATCGTTTTCTATTTCAGGTGTAGAATTTGAAATGTCGGTGGTAACACTTTCAAAATCCGATAAATTACTCTCGATGTATTCAACAGACTTTGGTCGCTGATTTTCAATATAATTATTTGATAAATGCGCATGTCGAATTGTCGTGCCATTTACAACAAAAAATGAAGAATAACGCATCTAAAAATGAAAAACCTTGGTGACTCACCAATTCTTCTTTGAGTCTCATTAATAAGTCAATACATCCGACCATATCCCCTTTCTTTAAAGATTGCTTGGCCCAGATTTCAATATCTTGAGTGCAAAGAACGTCTAGATAATGATTTCTCCAATCTCGATAAGTTTCATCCGTTTTTTGTTGTAACCAAGCAGCAAAGTTGGATGAAAGCAGAAATAATTTATAAAATTCATAGACTGGTCTTTTTGATGCCACTGGAAGCGAAGGCGCTACAGAATTAACTATAGAACGAAATACGTGAACTGTCAATAATTTTCAAAAAATCATCCTGTCTAAATGGTTTAATTTCTGGCTTTGTTCGTAAACAGTCAAAGTTCATTTGATTTTGATTCCCCATTACTAAGCTATCAAAATACCGATTCACTGGTTGTAAAAATCTCTGGGTGAGTTCACTAAAATGATATCGCAGCGAATTATTGACTGCATCTATTCCTTTTACTTTAACTCCAACTTCAAAAATAGCTTTTAACAATTTCCTGTCCTTGGAAAAGAATGGCTTATGTTTAAATTTGCATTTTTCAATTGACATGTCTAGTTCATCTATTTGCATTCCATTCATTCCAATACTACATATTAAGCGCAAAAATGTAATACCTTATATCATCCATGATGCTATATGATTTCTTTTGTTTTCCAATCTCTAATACATGTGGCCAATGCTCCAATATTTTGGAAAACACTCGGTTTGTAACACCAAGAACGACTCCTTGTGGTGGTTGCTATTTTATTAAAACCAAAGCTTACCCTGCCACGATTGGTTAATGAAGTGAAATCTGAATCTTGAATAGTAAAGTATGGACGATAATCACCACCAAAAGGCATCTGTATTTAAAATTTGAAAGATTCTTACTGGTTTGATAAGTTCAACAAGTGCCAAAACTGCATCACTACAAGCTTTTGGTGTGTCAGACATAACGGCAATAGGTTCGCCCAAGACCATCAACTCCCAACAAGTCCAGATACTGTCTAACGACCGATGAAACATTTGATAAAACTTTCCAGGGTTACATACGATCGGTTTTGTTGATTCAAACGTCGTCTGATCTTGATTGCGTGATTTTAAAGGGTATAATTGGGGAAAGAGGGAATATGGTGGGAAAGAAAAGTACTGCTTTGTGGAAAAGAATGGTAATTGAAGTGATATAGTTTCAAAGGAGACCTCAGCTGTCAAACTGGATGGCGGTGGTGGCCTTAACAATTAAAACAATTAATCACCAAGATCATACCATTGTGATATTTCAACACATGCAGTTTCAAGTAACGATGATTTGCACAAAATTTCAGTACCGCTTAGTGAATTGCTTCTATTGGCCACAAATTGATCCATTACTGCAGGTCCTAGCAATGCCAAAAGGTGTGAAAATAGACCTGGCCAAGGGTATGGAGTTAAGAGTACTAGAGCTTTCTGAAAAAATCCTCTTCTGATTTCAGAATCTTGTTGCTGTCTGAAGAAAACGTGTCCATACTATGTATTAAATCTATAAAATCCTCTACTGTATAACCATCTGTTTCTATTGGCAAAAATCCAGTAGTTGCAGCATCAAATTGATCTTGTCGGGTAAAATTACATTCCTGGTACTGCTTTAAGTATAATTTTTGAGTGAATTCTCCATTCCTCATCCCTGCATTTTTTAGATACGTTATGTTACTAAATATAAAAACACTATCTCCAGTTTGATCGTATGAATTGGAATCAGGAAATGCAGAAAAGCATCTTTGAAAGAGTTAGTAGAAAGTATATCAATACAGTGTTTTTTGTTCAGCATCAGAAAATGGTACTGGTGGATATGTATACTCCAATGCTAATAATAAATAGGTTGTATTAAATACCATGACCCAGCTCTAAGTCAAAGTTAACAACGCTGAAGCAAAGCATCCATTGCCAAAGATTTCCCAAATCTAATTCCTGCAAATTATGATCTGCATTCCCATTTGGAGTCAAGATATCCAGTAATTCGGCAGATATTGCTGACCTCCCAGGAGATTTCAAATTCGCTTGAGACAAATTATCCTTGTTCGTGTCTATGGACGGATGTTCCATGACAGAAAAAAACCCACCTCAATGACTGGAAAACCCACAAAATCTTACTATCGATGAATGATTAAGAGTTGTACTTTTCTATGACTTCAATTGTTTTACTGATCAAATTTTGTTTTCCTTTTACTCGGTAATTGTATATGGAAGGATCATTCACTCACAAATATGCTAATTTGAATGGTCATCGATATCATTATATTGACCAAGGAAAGGGGCCGGTTGTTTTGTATCGATTATAAAGTACTAAACACTAGAATGATTCATGGTTGGCCAGATTTTTGGTTTGGTTTTCATAATCAAATATCTTACTTACAATCAATTGGTTATAGAGCAATTGTACCGGATCAGCTAGGATATAATGAAACTGATGCTCCTGATGAGTTACAACACTACACTTTTAAATCAGTAGCAAAGGACATGATCACGCTTATGGATTTGATTGGGTGCACCAAATTCTATTTGATTGGTCATGATTGGGGTGGAATGGTCGCTTGGAGATTAAGTCAGTATTATCCAGATCGAGTGATATCTCTCTTGAGTTTCTGCACCGCATTTCTTCCAACTCATCCAAAGTATATTTCTACCGAGACCATTGCCAAAATGTATCCAAATTTAAAATATCAACTCTTTCTGCAAGATTTAAAAACTGGTCCATACTTGGATAGTCAAGTTGATGTTTTTTTCGACTCGATGTTTTCATCAAAATCTCAACCTTTGTCCAATGAATTGCCTTTAAAGGTAAGATTGAAACAAAATTGATACAATTCTGTAGGTAGCACCATTAGATATCGCAGTGGACACTAGTTTTCATAAGAAAGCGTTTAAGAAACGTAAATTTCACAGTTCCCTCAACTGGTATCGAACGCGATTATTGAATCATAATCAGGAAATTGAAAGTAACATTGGCAAAGTTAAATGCCCATGCGTTCTTGTAGCAGCCAAACGAGACATATACTTAACACTTAAAATGGCCCATCGAATGAAAGAACATGTTCCTCAATGTCGAATTGAAGAGATTGATGCGACCCATTGGGTTCTTGTTGAAAAGCCAGATGAAAGTAACGGTATTATTAGATCATGGCTCGCCTCTCAAGCTAAATTGTAAATTTTTGTCTTTGGTTTCAAAAATTGGTTTCACAGAATAAAAACTTTTTTGTTATTGAATGGTAAATTGGTTAGTGAATCATTAAAATAAAAGGAAGAAGATTTGGTTTCCAAAATTAAAACCGAAAGGATGGTCCTCGTCGGAGCAATGAATATGTTAAAAGCTGACGGGAATCAGAACAGGAAATTGATCGAAAACAAAATTGAGGAAACAAGGCACAGAATTAACTTTCTAGAATGTGAATTAAGCAAATTAAAAATACAAAATCCTTCAATTGTAAATGATAGTGAAGCATTGGACGATTTACCTTTTGCTCTGTTACAATATGGAAATCTTACAAAATCAAAAGTTGATTTCAAAGTAAACTATATCTTGGACAAATTGGCTGTAGAGGATGGTTTAAAATCAGGAAATGAGCATGTTATGCAACAACACTCTGGATCACCCCTTCCAAAAGAATATCTTTTAAAAGCTGCACAGCTTTCAGATTATAAATTAACCTTGCTTAAACGTGCTAAAACGAGATATACTCAATTACATGTTAAATCTCGCGATTCTACTGTAACATTACCCAGTAATCATCATCCAAAAGTTAAACCCTAGATGCAAACGAACGTCGAACCGGTCGTCTAAAGATGCAAATATGTGGAACTGCAAATATTACTGATAGAACTTCAGATATGGAGAAGATAATGGCTCATGTATTTGTAGATGGTTTGAATAGAATCAGTACCAAACCTAGCAAAACCAAATGGGATTGCACCATGGATATAGAAATAGTTGGTGGTTTAGAAGTAGAAATCCATGTTACAACAGAAACGGGACTTATTGTTGCATTAGTTTGGTTCAAGATAAAGGATTTAGAAGACTATTTAGATGCAAAATTCGGGACGAATCGAAGTTCTACCTTCAACGTGGGAGATATTTGGCTGGATTTGGAACCGTCTGGTCAAATTTTACTCCGACCAAACTTTTTTGTCCCTCAGTTACATAGAGATGGAACTGATACCAATCAACTTCGACGTGCTCAAGCTGTTCACAAGGTATACCCAAGAAATGGGCATGAGTATGTTCCTAGACAACAACCATTTGCAATTATGAAGTGCTCTGTGTGCAATGAATTTTTAGGACTCCCACAGTCATATCAATGTACAGGTAAGTTTAAATTTTCTTTTAACAATAGGATGCAACAATTTGATCCATCCTCATTGTTATCATCGGGTAATAACACAATGCCTTGCGTCAGAAGAGATGAAAGATGTAAACTATTAATAGAACTAACAATCATGTAGGCTGTAGATAAAAACACTGGCCAATTACTGAAATTTCGTATTCCTCATAGATGGGACACAGCAACAAACATTCTACCTAACTGGTGTGGTCATTGTGGGATGCTTTTTTCCCCAGGTTCTAAAATTCAGAAGTGTACTGAATGTGGAAAGTGCAGTCATACACAATGTTTTGAAATGATTCCCCACTTTTGTGGTCTAAGCCCTAGTATGGCAGATACTTTGGTTCTCGCTTTCGAAGAGCACCAACAGAAACTGTTATTAAAAGAACTAGAAGAATCAGAAACTATTCAGCAAAATGACACACCATACTTTCAAGCTGACTCTGCTTCAAGTGCCAGTCTTGCCAGTATTTCTGAGGCCGAATTGAAGAAAGATATAGAAGATGCCTCTGGAAACACAGAGGTTAACTCGGTTATTTCAGATACAAAGCTATCTGTACGTAGCTCTTTCAAATCAGCGTTTGCCAAAATGGTCCGACCAAAATCCGTTAATGTTATAAAACAACTCTATGTAGACCCCAAGAAAGTTTCCATAGATGACTTCAATATGGTGGCAGTTCTTGGTCGCGGGGCTTATGGTATGTTTATTAAAGTTTATTGGTAGGGAAAGTCATGCTGGCGACAGAGAAGAAAACAAATACTCCATATGCATTAAAAGCATTAAAGAAAGATGCTGTTATTGCTGGCGGAGAAATCAAGAGTGTGATGGTTGAAAAGCGAATATTGCAAACTATTGGTGCTGAGTCGCATCCTTTTTTCGTAAATTTGCATTTTGCTTTCGACACACCATCAAGAATTTATTTAGTAATGGAATATATATCTGGTGGTGATCTCATGGGGCATTTGGCCAAATTGAAAAGGTTTCCACCAAAAAGGGCTCACTTTTATGCATGTGAAGTATTGATGGCTCTTCAACATTTCCATAAGAACAAAATCATTTATCGGTAACTTTTGAATCCATAATAATGTATCAGGGACCTTAAACTAGAAAACATTTTATTGTGCGCCGATGGGCATATTAAAGTCGCAGATTATGGAGTTTGTAAAGATGATTTCCAGTATGGACAATCAACTTCTACCTTTTGTGGTACATTGGATTACATGGCTCCAGAAATTCTTGCAAAACAAAAATATGGACTTGCAGTTGATTGGTGGGCTTTTGGGGTTTTAATCTACGTGATGATTATTGGAAGAGTAATTTTACAATTCTGTCTAATGATTTAGTATCCATTTCACTCCAAAGGGGGAGCAAGGGGAACACTACAGACTATTCTAAATGGCGCTTTAGAGTTCCCTCCAAATATTCCTTCGCTAGTGAAACATATTATTAGTTCGTTATTGACAGTCAACTATCGTCGTCGATTGGGTTCAGGAAAAGATGGTGCTGAGGAAGTAAAACGACATCGATTTTTCCAAGATGTTGATTGGAAACGATTACTTCGCAAAGAATTCCCACCTCCATATGTCCCTGTGGTGGTAAGATCATTAAACTTAATCCGTCTAGAGTGGTGGTCTTGATTTTTCGAATTTTGAAGAAGAATTTACGAATCAATCCCTTGCATTAACACCCACAGCACCGTTTTTGGAAACTTTGGCAAAGGATCCATTTACAGATTTTGGTTTCATTTCAAATACAGCATTACAAGAAAGAATTGCTGTTGCATTGAGCAATTAAACCAACCATTAATGTTAATAAAGTTCAGATAGTTTAGATTCATTCAATATCTGATATGTTACTTAAGATTTGTAATGTTTCGCACTTTTATTGATTCCTAAATGGATAAATCTTCTACAGGAATCTGTGGTTGGCATGGTCTGAGGTCCGACTTTTTTGGAATGGTTGGATCCATAAATGATTTTATAGTTTCCTCCGTGATTGTTTTACGTCTCTATATGTTAATGAAGAAATATTTTTACAGCTTGGACTTCAGCGAGTAATTCTTGAATGACAGCAATACAACGAGCTTTGACGGCAGAGGTTTGCATAGTACCGGCAGTGTAGGCTGCTCTAATCTCTTCCAATTCCACATCATCGTCCAAGAAGAAAGTCAAATATTGGAAGGCAACATCAACCTCACAATTTCCACCTTTTTTTTAATAATATTGTATTTACCATGTAAACGGTGTAATTCTGCAGTATCACCACCACCAGAAAATGCATGTCGATTAATCTTGTTTTTGATTTGTGCAGGAGTATCACTAATGAAAATAGCAGAGGAAGCAATCGAAGCAGACATTTTGGTTCCCGGACCCTATAACATGTTTAAAAGACATCGAATCATGATATAAAAAAAGTATAGCAGAGAATACTAATTAAAAACACGATTGAATAATAGTATCCAAGGAAAAGGTCACGGTTAAGCTTACTTGTAATGCAGGGAAGAATTTGGAATGAATCAAGGCAGGTTTTGGATACTTTAATTTTTGAGCAACATCTCTGGTCAATCTGAAATAAGGATCTTGATCGATTGCACAAGGCTACTAATTTAATATTGATAAAAGTATACAATCAAACAAGGCACATCACCTTTGGGCCCGAATATTTGTGGAAATGAGTTGGAAAAACTTGGTGCAGCTTGAACAGACACGAAATGATATTTTCCTAATATAATGAGCATTATTCATAAAATGGTCAGGATGAGTATTTAGCAGGGGTAGAAATATTAGACTCTTACCGACGTTATCACTTTCATTGAAGCCAAATGTAGCTTTTGATTGATTGTGGGTAATAGTGCGGGCAATTTTGACAATATTTTGGTAAAACGCTGGGCTGAGGGATAAGTATTAAAAATCAATACTTCATATATTCCAAATTTGAAAAGATAAAGGTACGTTCAGGATCAAAACCAAAACTCATGATATCTTGGGCATTCAGCTTTGCAAATCTTCTTGAGTCCTCCATCTTTAAATTAGAATTGAAAATAAACTAAAGAAATGTGAATCATAATGTGTGATGTACTTTTTCATCATCGGTTAATTGAATGACTAGTGGTGCTTGGAAAACATCCTGTAACCATTTGCAGAAGATGAATGGTACCATATGTCCCACATGCATACTATCACTACTTGGCCCTCTACCTGAGAAAGAATTGAGTGTGATTCAGTATAATACCAGTGTATAAAAAGAATGGCTTTCCTTTTTCATATAAATCTAAAATTCGACCCAATTCTCTGTGAGAGTAAAACAATCCTCTTCTTAGGAAGGGATGTGGAGTGTATCCAGTAAGTTTTGTGAAGCGGGATAGTAATTGTTCATCAATGAGTCTAGTACCGAATTGAATGACCAATTTTTCGTAATCAATCTCCTGAATTTTACCATCTACCACTTCACCTTGAACTTGCCAAGGATTTACGGTTTGTTCTTGATGTTTTTGATTATCTGTATTATCTCCCATTAGTTTGAACAAAAAAGAGAAAGAGTTTTAAATAGTAAAAATCCGACCATGAGTCATCTTTGCAATATGATTTCAACCACTGTCAGAAGATTGATTCACAGCAACAAAGGAGCGTACAGGACCTACTCTTCCCAGTCCCCTGTTGTAGTTCATACCATCGCTGAATACAAGCAACTAAGAAATGACTGGTATCGAAAGGGATTATCTGTTGGTTTTGTCCCTACAATGGTATCTATTCTCACTAATTTAAAAGGGTGCTTTGCATGAAGGCCATGCTTCCTTAGGTTCTTTCATTATATTAACTCTTTAGCCGAATTAGCAAAATTAAATTGTGATGTAGTGGTTGCTTCTATTTTTGTTAATCCTGCTCAATTCGCTCCTACTGAAGATTTGGATAAATATCCTAGAACTTTGGATACTGATGTGGCCTTGTTGGGATCAAAGAAAACAAATGTCGTTTTTGTTCCTTCAGTGTCAGAAATGTATCCTGCTGGAATCCCTTTACACGTTGATAAACAAGTAGGTTCTTTTGTTACTGTCTTGGGGAAATCCCATCAGATGGAAGGAAGTATTCGCCCTCATTTCTTTAGAGGTGTTGCTACAGTAGTAACAAAACTCTTCAACATCATAGAACCTACTCATGCTTTCTTTGGTCAGAAAGATGTCCAGCAATGCTCAGTAATTAGAACTATGGTCAGAGATCTACACTTTCCAATTCAGATTGTTGTTGGGGATACAATTCGTGAATCTGACGGATTAGCAAAGAGTTCTCGTAATCGATATTTGTCTCCTAAAGAAAGGTATAGTTTATAATATTCAATGATAGAGCAATTGCCCCTGCACTATATGCTGGTATGAAAGCATCTGTTCAAGCATATCAAGCTGGAGTACGCGATCGTAAACTGTTAACACAGGCTGCCGAATTGATCATTGCCGAGAAATCCGGTGGTTTGAAGCCTGAATATCTTTCAATAGCTGAACCTTTTTCATTAAATGAAGTTGATGTTGTGGATGATAAAGGTGCTATTTTATCTGGGGCATTAAGAATTGGCACTACAAGAATTATTGACAACGTACTCTTGGGTATGGATGGAAAACAGTTGTAATGAATTTGGTTACAGTTATACAGATTTCAAGGATTCAACAGCATATATTTTACAAATATAAGTGAGATCTAAGAATCATTTTCTTTTTTGGTGTAAAGAATTAAACTGCTACGTAATGCTTAGTATAAATCTTACAGTAGGATAGCTTACTACTAGTAATGCTTTTTGAAGCATTAACTATGTACTTTGCTTGTATTGTTTTGAATGTGTATCCTGACCTTCACTTTTTTTTCTTTTTTTTTTAATCCATCAATTGAGTTTAAAATGAATGTGGAATCAGATATAGAATCTAATGGCTCATATGAAGAAGAGAGAGAGAAATCGGAACTCATGCAACGATTGAAGAAATCAAAATCAATCGACACTAGATTTCAATTAACATCGGATGATGATGAATCTGATGATAGTAATGATGATATAAAAGACCAGGAAGAGGAACTTAATATTGAATCAAATGATGATGATGATGATGGTGATGAATTGGAGAACGCAGATATAGAACAAATGTTACAAGAGAACCTAAATTCGTTAAAACCAAACTCATTAACAGAGAAAAATCTAAAGAAGTTTAATGAAAAGATTGAAAAGACAGGAGTTTGTTATCTTTCTAGAATTCCTCCATTTATGCAGCCTTCAAAATTACGATCAATTCTAACGAAATATGGAACAATTGGTAGAATATATTTAAATCCTGAAGATTCAAAGATTACTGCCAGAAGAAAAAAGTACAAGCACAATAAAAAAATCAACTTTGTCGAAGGTTGGATTGAATTTGAAGATAAGAAAATTGCGAGACAAGTTGCAACATTGCTAAACAATACAGTAAACCATTTGGGGTATATTTAATTTATAGAATATTGGAGGTAAAAAGCGAGATTATTATTATGATGATATTTGGAATATCAAGTATTTGCCAAAATTCAAATGGAATAATTTAACGGAACAACTGGCGTACGAAATGAAAGTGAAAGAACAACGTTTGAGGGCTGAAATGTCACAAGCGAAACGCGAAAATAGCATGTATCTCAAAAATGTGCAAAAGGCTAAAGCTATTGATGCTATGGAAACCAAAAAGAGGAAGAAATTCGAGTCTGGTGAATCTACAGAAGCTCCTACACAATCCATTCGTCGAAAATTCAGACAAAGAAAAGTCCAAGAACAATCAAGCAACCCTCCATCAGACAAGAAATCATCACTCAAATCGAAAATCTTTACGAACTAACCGAAATAATAATAAAATAGTCATTAAAAAGTCCATTAAAATAGCTAATTGTGTCTATTTGCATTAGAATTTACTGGTAAGTTTGTAGTTGAATTCAAGTTGATAAGTGATTCAGACCACTTCTCAGCATCATTGCTTTCTAACATCAATCGTAATCTTTACTTACCAATCTCTTGATCCACATCATTATCCAAAAACGATGGTTTTTCATCAGTTTGAATATCTAAAAATAGAATGAACAATCTATTGAATATTACCATCGAAAGGTAACTTTTCATTGGCCCATTTCGCATCCACAATTTCCAACAGTCGAGGATCACCATGAAAAGCTAGAGAATAACGAGAATCCGACATCAAAAAAAGTTTGAAAATGATGGGTAAAGAACGATCTTCGAATGTCATTGATTTGGATAAAGAATTTACGTTAACCTCGAATTCAACTGCTTTTTGTAATCAGATTATTACCATTGATTCTGACGATGATGATGATATACCAACAACAAAGAAATCAGTATACCCAAAGAACCGTACGAATTTTGATTTATCAGCTTCGGATGATTTGGATTTCTTAGTTGATTATAAAGCAAGTTCAGAAATCATACGGAAACAATCCAGTCACCTTTCAAACGATTTCGTATTCTCGGACGAATTAGATTGTTTTTCAATCAACAATACAGATGAACTAAAGAAATTTAGTAGCATAAATCATTCAGTCAAATATCATCCAAAGATGGATTGTTTTTCAGAGGAAGTTGACTTGACTGTTCACCAGAATAATCAAAGTCAATCTATTTCTATATCAAATAGCCACCATCTCAGGCAAGATGTTGCGTATCAGTCCAATAGTTTTTGCACTATCAGTACAAAGTTGAACAAAGTTGTGGACACTTCGAAAAGTAAACCAAAAAACTCAACTGTTGATGATCCTATTTCAAGCTTTGGTGATTATGATTATCACTCAAAATTATTGAAGGATAATTCAACAGTTTCAAAGAAATTATCTTTGGCTGAAAAAAACCAGAAAGAAATCATTAACATAGATACTGATAATGAAGATACAGAAAATGTAAAAGTGGTAATTTAATTTTGTAATCTAACTGATGCTTAGTCGTACGTTGAACCAAAAATTATAAACGACTTCAATTTTTCACCACCAGTAATTTCCTTAGTTTAATCTATGTCTAGTCAGATTTGAATGTTGAGCAAAGCCAAAAACGAAAGCGAAAGCGAGATAGGAATGCAGCACGAGTATAATGCTTTTTTCGCTCACAATACATAGTCTCTGGTTCAATTGATAGATTTTAGTTCAGAAAGTGATAGGTTGATATCTAATTACGATTCAACTAATTCAAATACAATGAAAGAATCCATTACTCATAAAAAAGATATCAACAAACCACATAGCAAACAGAGTGACATCAATAAGATTCTAGAGCAAAATGAAAAGAAGAAAGAGAAGGAACAGGAAAGAATTAGGAAAAAGCAAGAAAAAGAAGTTCAAAACCAGCAAAAACAAGCTCTCAAAGAAGCGCAAAAATTACAAAAACTATTACAGAAGGTAAGGGGTTTCCGCTTGACTATAATTTTATAGCAATCACAAGAGCAACAAAAGCTTCAAGAAAGTTCAATAAAATCCGCCAATACATTGCGTCAAAAACTAGATTGCACCAAAGACATGATTTTAAACTTTTGTAATGAATGGAAAAAGAATCCGCTAATTGAATCAATTCAAACAAGCCTAAACTCCAGTGGATGTCAAATAGAATTCAAGCCACAGAAATTGAAATACTCAGTGACTTTTAATAGAAAGAACAATCGTATTTTTGACTTTCAAACTCGTTATTGGAAACCTTGTGAAGTTGCTATTGAAATAGAACCTTACCTGATGGTTTATCTCAACACCGAACGATTTGTTGAACTGATGAAATCCAACTCCGGTTTAATTGGTTTCTACAAAAATTGTCTATCGCTGTACCCGAATTTCACCATTATATTACTTATACAAGGGCTAGAAGATTATCACAAGAAATCTTATTCACATCAACGTAAAATCGATACTCAAAAGTTAAAGGCCAATTATTTTCATGATCAAGTTACTCAAACATCAAGAAACAAGGCTAGTGAGATAGAGTATATGAGCAAGTCTGACATTGAAACAAAACTGGTAGAGCTACAACTTTATTCTAAAGGGAGATGCAAAATACACCACTGTAACGAAACGGAAGTTGCAATGTGGATGGTTTCTTTTACTCAACAAATTGCTCTTGTTCCAGAATCATTGTAATTATTTATTTTAATTTCCTAGTTCTCGAAGTGCGGAACAAATGGGTTTGAAGTTTGCCGATAATATAAAGTCTGGTGCTACAGCGATTGATACTTGGGAAAAAATGTTGACACAAATTAGTCGAATCAGTCCTAGTTATGCTAATGCAATTGTGAATTCTTATCCCAATGTTCAATCTTTAATGACAGCTATTAAAGCCGTAGGAATTGCTAATGCATATAAATTATTAGTTGGTTTATCAGTACATGTTGAAAAAGAAAGATGTATTGGAGAAATCACAGCTAAACGAATTGTCCAGATTTTAACTGCCAGCGATCCAGATGCCATGGTCATTGATTGATCTTCTTATTATTTAAGCGATATTTCCATATACCAAATAAAATTAAACACCTACTTTGTAAATAGTAATCGTTTCCCAATGTGAAATAATTCAAGGCATTTCTATACCAAGCATGATCTCATCTGTTATACTGTCTTGTGAAAGTGCTACACTGTCCTCTACACTACTTTCTAGACAGTTCTTCAATAATACTGATGATGAATCTACCAATTCTTCCAGATCGTCAATTTGGATATCTAATAATTGTTCATCAGTAACTTCAGCAAACAATTCCGAGTCAAGAATCAGTCCGTCAATATTTATTTCAATGGAACGAAATCCAAAACAATCTGGATCATAACAACTAAAAATTAATGTCAACGTTATCAAAAACCGTTGATGAAATGATTTCTTTAATATATCCACAACATAGTACACACCATTTGATTTATGTTCTCGGGAAACTCGATGACAATACCGGGATCCAATAATGTTGTATACAATAGTATGTGCTATTGAAGCAATTAATTAACTGAATAATTACTGTTTGGAAAGTAAAGCTGTGACTTGACTTTAGGAATTGAAGATGATTTAGAATAAATATATGCCAATACATGATTTTCAAATATTTGATATTGACTTGCATCAATACCACCAGGATATGAGATCCCTAAAAAATAAAAATAAAAGTTTAATATCTACCAGTATGATTCAACTGCATACGATGCTCAATCTTAGATGAACCAGTAATGGAATGACTTGATTGAATAGTAGGTATGATCCATTCCAACAAATGAATTGCATCAGTTCTCATCACCAGAGATTTGACAAAATAATTAAAATCAACAACTAATTCATCTGCAATTGGTTTCAAAGATACAGATTTATGAATTTTACAAGAATTGACAATACGAAAATTTCGATTTTTTGTATAGACACCCAAATCAATAAAAATAACCTGTTCATCTTTGTTGTATACAAACAAATCACTTATATCTTGTACATTTAAATCCAGCATCTCCAATCCAGATCCATCCAAACAGCCACTCTTTACAATACTTTCCAATTGTAATACAATATTACGAACAAAAAAACCTACAATGAATCTACACGTATTTTGAACATTACCAATTTGCTGATTATTGATGAATGCATAATGATTAAAATTAAAAATCAAATGTCTAGAAAATTTGGTACAAGTTGTTGAATCTAATTCAATCACATCAACATCAACATCACATAATTCCAAAAATGATGATTGAAGAAAATGTAAAACAATCTAATACCTATTAAAAAAGACATCAACAATAAAAACCTTTTTAAAAGTGTGAACCATGTTATCTCCATTAGCACTTGTATTATACAAGATTTCGAATTCGATATCAAAATACAAGTTACATGCACATCCTTAACAAATTAAAATTGATGTTATACCTTGGGGAATCAATTCATAATAATGTTTTCGATCTAAAGGTAGGTTAGTATAGAAGTTCCAAAATTCTTCGAGGGTGGTGACCAAGAATTTCCTTATACCAGGTAATTGAATATCAAACTTTATACGTTAGCTTCAAAGAGATTACTTCGAATGTAAATATTCTTAAACTTGGATGTTTTTGCATATGCTGAATTGCATCCAGTTGCTTTTGGTAAATGGAAAACGTTGTGAATGTACGCTTGTTTGATTGGACCTTCTTTGTTGGTTTCGTTTCTGGTCTGTAGAAATTCTGGGTGATTTCTTTCATTAAACTTTTCGAAGTCCAGAATCCAAACATGAATGAATGAATGCGTTACCGAAAACAAAACCAAGCAACGTATCAACGAGCTCCTACAATGACAGTTCATGTTATTTAATGGCTTTATTATAAAAACATTAACGACGTTCTTTAACAAAAACATGTAACCAAACAAATGCAATGGCAACAAAAATACCACACATGATTGCCAAATTCTGTACATCACTCCAATAACCTTGTGCATCCAATCCAAAGGTCTTCAATACCAACGCACCAGGAACCTATTCAATCAGCAAAAAAAAGTTATTACATCAATCTTGAACCCAAACTTTTCCTCTACTAAAGTCAATCCTGCAACTTCATTCACCACCAACGCCTCGAACGCATAGTTAAAGAATGAAAGTCGATGCATCCATTGAAACATGGGAGACACTGTAGCCTTGTTCAACAACAACCCACCAAAGAGCATCTCAAACAACATCACCAATGTTGCAATCAAACTAGCAATCCCTTGATCAGGGAAAATAATACTAATTGCCAAACAACAGCATGCAGACGTAACATTGAAAAGTACCAATACCAATAGGAATCGTAACAGTAATACAAATTCCGGTTGTAATCCAATCATATGGTAACAAATCAATCCTAGAATAACAGGCGGTACCATTCGAAGCGGCAATAAATCAAACAAAATCTAACATCAATTAATCAAAGACAAAAACCTTGGAAATAAAGTAGGTAATTGGGAAATAGTACCGATTGGCACGCTCTCGTATAAAAATTAATCGCTCATTGGCAAACACCTATCATAAAACCAATAGAAATACTTACTTGCATCGAACTCAAACATCCAAATCCAAATAACGCACAGATGAAAAACATCACTCCTAATCGGTTTTGGAACCCAGCCAGAGTATCATCCAATTTCCAGAACAAAAATCCACAAATAAAAGCAATCAGGATACTGAGTACATATTGTGTTCGTAATAAATCAGGATTTCTATACAAATTCACAAAAGTTCGACCACTGAGAATCTTGAATTGATCCCACCAATTTGCACCTGCTCGTGATGTAGATGGATTCAAAATTTGGTTCCATACAGCACCAATACGGTTGATTAATGGGTTACTAGGATCGGTGAAAGAAATCGCAGGGACCTGTCCAGCATTCTTTCTCGCCGTATTCAATAGTGTTTCATTTGGATAGGTTCGAGTAATACCATCCGTAATCTCCGTGTTCATATCTACAGATATTGAACATTGTCGATATGATTCTACCAAATGTGATAATTCATCGCTCAAGTATGGTAACAAGAAACCATCCCCAACAATGGTCACTGGTACTCCATCCACCAACGAAGCCATCGAAGTGGTTCGTCTGTCACTCATTCCTGGTATCCTCAACAACAATTCGTTCCTTCTAGGGGTACTAGGCGCACTTGGTCCACCTGCAGATCCCGCCTTTGGTGAATACAACATATGTTCCTGCTGAGCTCGAATGTCCGTTCGAGGTGACGCGGCTGAATACGGTGACACTTGCGCAGGTGTCTGGGGCTGTCTCTCAACAGACACAGCATTGGCTGCATGCATAGTCAAATCAACTATCATCAATTCCAAAAATAAGACGTACCCAAATAATCCGCAATATTAAATCCCAATGGACATTCATAACCTAAAGATGCAAAATGATCAATCACAGGCTGCTGGGCTGGTCCTGAATACACCACATGTCCTTTTGACATCAAGACCAGTTTATCAAACAACGCATATATATTTGACCGTGGTTGATGTATGGTTAAAATAACACTTCGTTTGTAATCACGTGCTAAGCCAACCAAGCATTCAATCACATTGTAGGCATTGTACGTATCCAGTCCTAGGGTTACTACACAAACAGGTACCTGAAGTGGGTTCATCAAGGAATAAGATGCTAGGACTGGTAACCAATTCACATGCAATGGATACACGTCGTTTCTCACCTCCACTCAATCCTCTGTTTTCTGAACTTCCGATCCGTCGATTAGCGATTCCAATAATCCCTAGTTCCGTCATAGTCTCCACCACTCGTAACTTCTTGACCGCGATCGGCATAGACTTTGGTAACCGCAACATAGCCGAACACAAGATGGTTTCATAAACCGTCAATGTATCCATCAAAGTATCTTCCTGATCGACATATCTAAATATTAAGCGAGTTTTCTATACCCAATTATTTCACGATAATGGTTGTAATCCATGAATTCATCATTGACAAGAATATCACCAGTAACAGTCCCTGATTTATTTTTTCTGGCCAAGATATCCAATAAAGTTGTTTTACCGGCACCTTGAAATATTAGTGATAATTTCATTACCAGATCCACCCATGATCGCCATCACTTCACCTGGTCGCACCATTCCTTGTGTATCATTCAAAACAACTTGCTTAAGTGGCCCAGTATAAGGTGGTTCGACTTCTGCAGATGTCGGATTGGTTCCACTGGCATCTGGTACTGGCTTTTTATTCGTCGTGATGATATAGCTCGTTTTATGCCATGATATGGTACATGGTCGATGATGCGTCATGAAAGCTTCACGAGATTGGCCCGCTTCTGAATCCAAAGTGTTGATTGGGATATACCCATCTACACCATTTTCCGACCGTCTCTTCACATACATCAAACTTCCAAAGACTAATCCTAGTAATCCCAATACACCGACAAAGAGCAAGATAATAACAGCCAGAGAGAATTCTTTTGGTAAGGTGGTTGAGATATTATACCTTGTTTAAATTCTGGGCGCTCATAACCAGGAACGTCGGAATAATATAAACATTCCCCACCGACAGGGCAATCCAAAAGAATAGAAGTATCACCAAAGAATTGGGAAATCAATTCATCAAAATTGGGTTCTTATAATCAGTCAAGTTATTCATACCTCTAAATTCACAAATTCTAGTGAATTTGCCAGATTCGTCGACTGATTCTCTACAAATGAAACGACCAGGGCCATAAGGACCTTCTTCCTTGTTGTCGAACCATTCACTAAAATCTAAACCGTTCTCACCACATAGAATTCTTCCAGGATAGCATGAACATTGCATTTTGGGACAAGTTATTGTAGTTACATTTTGTGTTGATTCATAATCTATCATTAGCATTAATCGATACCTATCACAATTAGAATATAATAAAAAAAGAAAACAGCTTTGCCGTTTTATAATTTGCAATCAATATGGTCTTTTTAACCAGCTTTGCTGTTTGTAGATACAAAAAGTTTTAATGATACTATTCTGACGAAGGATTTCCAGCTTATAGCTGCTTTTCGTTTGTAACAGACTTTAAATATTGGTGTAATAACGAAATGTTCCAGTAATAAAGACAAATACCTTCTTGAAAAGTACAATCGTTTAATTTACAAAAGAAAGATTGTCGATGACCAGTCCAAAACTCTAGATGACAATGTTTATCGTCACGTTCACAACCAAATGTCAATTGCGGAATTTTCTCTTTGAGAAGATCCTGAATAGCCTTATCTAGGAGGTTAAAGAGAAACGATACTTGTGACATCGCACATAAGGTTACTTTTCTTGACGGGGATGACAGAGTTATAGCAAGTTCCATTCTGGCCGATATCAGTTAGGGCATCACAGACATTATTCCTTGTGCACACTATGTTGTTAAATTGAGGGGATACCATTGCAGTTGACACCGGACCAACCATCATCACATTCACATTTTTGCTGGTCAGGTAAACGAATGGGTCCTAATAGACTAGATCAGCGTGGTACAAACATACCTTTGAGTGAGCAATACAAAAATACCTGTAAAGTAATTAAAGAAGACAGTTAGTTTACCTAAAGAGAGTGAGTCAGTAAGGTATGGATACTGTTTTTATTTGCCAGAGAGCCGCATACTATAGAGTTTAATTAAGAATAAGACATACAGACTTGACCACAGTCATTCCCAGCAAAACCATCAGGACAAGAGCATTTGCCGGATACATCCGAACAGTTAGCAGAGTTTAAGCAAGGATAAACAGACAAATGACAGTCGAAACATTGATCTTCCAGTATTGAAATATTTTGAGAAAGGAATGGGTTTAATTGATGGTTGATATAAGCGACTATAAAATCATTTAATTACAATTATTGGTACTAGTTGAAGATAGGAGTGTTGTTAGTGGTAGTAATGATCTCATAAAGAAAGAATTTGATCTCATGAAAACTTGATGTCAAATCACACTACCATGACCAGCAATGATACTACTCCCAATACCAACGCTACTATGACCAGTAATGGTACTCGTACTATTAGTAATCCTATTGCCAGTACTGGAACAAATCGCAAGGGAATAATGGCTCCTCCAAAACGAGTATCAAAAGCATCTAGCTCTCCTTCTCTTCCCACTCGCAACACTAACTCACCCTTGCATTCGGCAGAATGGGATAACCACATCTTTATTCTACCTTCTAAATCTAAAACCAATTTAACTCCCACTACTCCTACTACTCCTTTTCCTACTAAACGAGCTTCTTACTATTCACCTGTTAACCAACTAAGAGGTAATACTTCAAACACTCCTACAAAATCTAAATTTAACAACACTCCAACGAAATCAATGTCAAGACTTACAGTCACTTCTAATTCAAACGTTTCCAACACTCCCACAAAACCAAATTCAAAAGTTTCCAATACTCCCACAAAATCTAAACCAACTAATACTGATATGTCCGGAAATAGTTCTACATCTAAACCAACTACTGCTCATTTGTCCGGAAATAGTTCCACATGGGAGCAGAAATACCTCTCTCAACTTCAAATAAGTAATAATCTGCAAGCTGAAATCAATGCACTGAACGATAAAATTGCGAAGCTGGGTAACTTTCTCTTTATTAAACTGCTAGAGTTACATCTTGACTTGGCTCCCATCAGGCGTTAATCTGATCGTTTGGTTAATATACTGTTGTTTTTCGTGTTCTAATCATCCTTGGCATATATTCTTCGGTGATAGTTTCTTGTTGATCATCAGACAAATGAGCTGTTGGTATAAATTTAATGAATTTTAATTCATTAAAAACGAATGATGAATTTTGGGAAAGTTAATGAACTTCTTTTCTGCAGACAAGCTTTACCAGCCTTACCTCATATCAATACCTGTTTGAGTCCAGCAAATGAAACGAGCCAAATGAATAATAATTGGTCAATGGAATAGTTCACCATCTGAAACTTATCGGATGAATGAATAATCCTCTGTCACACTTGAAGTGCCTAATCTGAAACTACCAAATTAATAATCATTTGTCAAGATATCCAATTTATGAAACTTGCCCAAATTATTAATCCTTTGTCAAGCTTATTTCTGATTATGAAACTTTCCAAAAAAAGAGTATATAATGAATCAACTATTCGAAATATGATTCATACAAAATGTTCAAAACACAATTATCAAACCAAACAATTAGTAATCAAGAGTCAACTGATGTTCACTCCAATGATAAAGCTCATCATGATATTAAATCTTCTGGATTCTATTTGGGAACATCTGCCAATGTGACAGCCATTAAAAAGGCAGTAAAATCCCTAATGAAATCAATCTACAAAAAGCATAAACCTGCACAAGTGGTCGAGACCCCAAAGACTCATTTTGACAAGGAAAAATTACGCCATCAAATGCGTGAAGAGGGATTCTGGAAAAAGTATTCCGAAAATGATGATTGATGATTAAAGAAGTCTTTCACCAGATCCCACATATCCTCTTTGGGAACACAGTTACCCATTAAAGGGAACGTCACCGAATCAACCACTGTACAAGTACAATTGATCCAAAGACTCCATTTGACGAGGATAAAGCTAGACATCAGAGGCGCGAATAACCAATAAAAACAACATTTTTACATTAATGATTTTTGCATATGACGTATTATGGAAACAGGAGCATTAAGTTTTTTCGCAATCATGATAAACAGTTACATCTATTCGATTAGATCTAGTTCAGTCTTCAAATTCCGCAATCTATGGTTATAGTCATGAAACGGTAAAGGGGTAAGAAAAATGGGGATCAAAAATGAGGCTGCAATACCCCACATATAAATAGATACCAATAAGGCATCAATCCATATGTGGTTGTCAAAGTCTTCAAGTCCCTTACCGAAAATTCCTTTGCTACTATTATCTTTGGATACCATCAAAACTCTTCAACCAATACCAATTCATAATCCAATCGTTGATCAAATTCTCTCTACGTTATCTCCAGCCAAGAACGCCGATGAGATTGAAAAGCAACAAAGAATGTATCAAATGATTCGATATTCTAAAAAGTACAAGAAAATTCAAGTGAGTCTAATGTTTGGGTCAATTCTAATACTTATAGGTCGAGAACGCAAATTCTTTCTGGAACGATACTTTGGACATTGAAATGGATGAAATTTCCACATCAACAAAGACAGACATGTCTGATCTGTTACTGGTTGCTAAGCATGTTAATTTCAAAGAAATTGTAGTGCTTTATAATCCAATTGAATTCCTCATTGAATCAAAACTAACTCTGTTTATGAGAAAGTACTTCAGTTTTTGGTTTAACAAACATGCAACAAGACTCCCATACCATAAATACTATGCAGGACTATCAACACGATCAATACCGACTGAAGTAACAGTTAGTACAATGTTTACCAGCAATTTTTAATGCAGGGAATCAATAAAACAGTTGTGTGCAGCTCAAAAAAAAGTTATTACAACAATTGTTCAGCTGTCATCAATTATTCCCTATCACCCAACAATTTGCTGTAATTATTAATACGATTACAAGGGAAATAATTGAGAACATTTACAATAACCACAATTGTATCAATAACAATTAGGGGAATTTGAATTATTTGGCAACTAAAATTGAACAAGTTTAAAGAGAATTAATCCAATTTCCTGAAGAAGACATCCAGCATGCAAAGATTTATACTGGAAAGGAGGAAAATCCGCGATAATTGAGCGTTGGAAACGAGACCTTAGGATATTTATTTAAATTGATACTAGATAATATATAAAAAATTAAGGAAACGTTTAGATAATGTTTTACGCATTTTTTGACTTGGAATAATAAGCTCGACCAACTTGTAGGTCGGATTGCCTTACCTCATGTCAATACCTGTTTTAGTACAGCAAATGAAACGAGCCAAATGAATAATAATTGGTCAATGGAATAGTTCACCATCTGAAACTTATCGGATGAATGAATAATCCTCTGTCACACTTGAAGTGCCTAATCTGAAACTACCAAATTAATAATCATTTGTCAAGATATCCAATTTATGAAACTTGCCCAAATTATTAATCCTTTGTCAAGCTGATTTCTGATTGTGAAACTTTCCAAAAAAGAGTATATAATGAATCAACTATTCAAAATATGATTCATACAAAATGTTCAAAACACAATTATCAAACCAAACAATTAATAATCAAGAGTCAACTGATGTTCACTCCAATGATAAAGCTCATCATGATATTAAATCTTCTGGATTCTATTTGGGAACATCTGGCAATGTGACAGCCATTAAAAAGGCAGTAAAATCCCTAATGAAATCAATCTACAAAAAGCATAAACCAGCACAAGTGGTCGAGACCCCAAAGACTCATTTTGACAAGGAAAAATTGCGCCATCAAATGCGCGAAGAGGGATTCTGGAAAAAGTATTCCGAAAATGATGATTGATGATTAAAGAAGTCTTTCACCAAATCCCACAGATCCTCTTTGGGAACACAGTTACCCATTAAAGGGAGAGTCACCGAATCAACCACTGTACAAGTACAATTGATCCACAGACTCCATTTGACGAGGGTAAAGCTAGCCATCAGAGGCACGAATAACCAATAAAAACAATTTACATTAATGATTTTTGCATATGAAGTGTGATGTTCTGAAGGTAGAATAGCGATTTGTTCGAGAAGACTAATTGGAAATGCTCAAATGAGCTTAGTGGCCAATGATCAACTGGAATATTAAATTCTTTTAATGGCAATATTAAAAAACCTTGACACTATTTTTTTAAAATGCACTTTCTTAATTTTGGACTCAAATTCGGCATCTTCGATTAGTACTTCCAATGCACTATCAAAGTCCTTTTCCATCAATTCTATCAAATGATGGATAACGCAATAAATAGTGGTTTACTGACAGGTGATGTTCTGTATGTAGTGTCAGACTCTGTATGGCAATATGTTCAACTGAGGCCAAGTACGGAATTTAATGTACAATGATGTGGGGGTACTTTAATATTACCTTAAGAAGATTACCTGTCAATCCCTGTGAACCAAAAGTATATATACGATAAAGAATAAATTGGATATTGCGTTATGTTGATTTGATTCGAACGCACCCACCATTTAACGATCCAACTGTGTGAAATTAGATGAATGAAAATGAATAATCATTGTTCAACATATGTACAAGGTGAAACTTGTCGGATCAATGAATCATCATTTGTAACGGCAATGGTTCACTGGGAAATTTACCGATTGGACAATCATGTGTCGGGCCAATAGTGCCAAAGGTAAAACTTGCTAAATGAATAATCGTTTGTCAAGCTTATTTCTGATTGTGAAACTTTCCAAAAAAAGTATATAATGAATCATTGATTCAGAAAGTATTTCATACAAAATGTTTAATCCACAATTATCAAATCAAACAATTGTTAATCAGTGTTCTACTGATATTCACTCCAATGATAAAGTTCAATCGTCCGTATCCTTTTTGGGGACATCTGCCAATATAATGGCCATTAAATGGACGTTAAGGTGCTTGGTGAAGTCACTCTACAAAAAGCACAAACATATACAAGTGGTTGATTCAAAGTCTCGCTTTAACAAGGAAAAATTACGCCATCAAATGCGTGAAGAGGGATTTTGGAAAAAGTATGCCGCGAATGACGATTGATGATTAATACAAATCTTTCACCAAATTTCCTGTACGCTCTATGGGTTATCCATAAAAGGAAAAGTCCCAGAACCAGTGTACGCGTCCAAACTTGCACAAGTCTAGTTGATCGGAAGACTGATTTTGACGAGGATAAAATAAGCCATCAGATGCACGTATAGCTAATAAAAAAACATCAATGAATGATATTGACATTCCTCTACAAGAAAATGTTTTCAAATATATGCAAAATCGCCAATCAGTCTAGGCAGGTATCCCTCCCCCCACTTAAGCCCAGTAAGATCTAGCACCATAAACTTTATATTTACACGTCATTTTAAAGCATAAATGCAGATGAATATGAATGCACATATTGTTAGTCATTGTGATGATGATACTAACGAACCCAATACTGGATCGACGCGCCATGTTGAATGAATAATCATGTGTCACGCTTAGAATTTATAATGAAGCATTATTTCTCATTATTTCCCTATGCAAAATGTTGAATTCAAATCATACCATTGTGAATGAAGATTTTGCTGTTTTTTATACCAATAATGAAGAATTTTCGGCTCATCATACAGATGAAAAGGTATCAAAAAATAAATCTTCTGCATCTTATATTGGACCTTCTGTCAACGAGAGGTCTACCAAATGGGAATCACTTTGGTTAAAGTCCCAGATTCTTTCACTCTACAATAAATCCAAAAAAGTGGTCAAGTCTCCAATGACCCATTTAAACAAGGACAAATTACACAGACAGATGCGTGAAGAGGGATTTTGGAAAAAGTCTTATCATAATGATGATTAAGCTTCTGGAAAAAAAGAAGTTTATGAATAAAAACGAGTGATCAAAAGAAAACATTTATAAACTTAAGATACTGTAGAGGAATCCCAGGTTGCTGGTGTAGTTCAGACTGAGATGCTTTTGAGGCATCATGAAATAAGAAGCATGGTACGCTTATTCCTTGTGTACCACGATTGTGTAACTATGTGATTAAAAACTTGTGCGCGTTTGGCGAACAATCATATACAAATACATCCAGTGAAATCTAATTTAATCTTCCACTTGAGGGTTCTAGAAACTTTAGTTCATCCATCGGTATGAAACAACTTATTTCCCATATCTCGAGGGGTTGAAAAGAAACTGCAATGGATAAATGGCCAACCTATAAATACATATCCAGTAGAATCAATAGGCATAAAAATGTGGTTTTCCAGATCATCAATTTCATTACCTAACCTTCCTTTAGTACAACTATCACTGGAAGCAATCAAAACAATTCAACCTGTTCATAAGCCAATCAATGATCCAAGTATCGTTACCGAAGATTCCATTTGTACAATTGTCGAAAAGAATGAAAGCTATTCAACAATCAACAGGATGCTTAGTTGATTCACTTTACAAAAAAACTAAACCAGTGTATTCTGCAATTTGCAAAGAAACTAATAAAACAGTAAATTCTGTAAATGTTCAAAAGAGTCGTTTTGAACGGGATAAAATACGTCAACAAATGCGTGAAGAAGGATTTTGGAAGATTAATTCTGAATTTGGCGATTCGCGTGATTAATAACTAAATAGGCAAGTTTATGAAATAATAAAAACAAATTAAGCAATGAAATCTTTATATTGTATGAGAATACATTGGAATGATCAAGAAGGATAGAGGACGTCCAAGTGATTGAACGCCTTTTAACCCTCCAAATAATTGCCATTGTGTGCCACAATCATATTGAAATTATTACTCAGGATTTCAATGGGATATAAATAGTTTAGAAATTAAAAACTTTAGCCAACAAAATGTGTTATACCAAGAAACCATTGATAGCAGTACCGAGACTTCCTTTACTACAACTATCCATAGAAGATATTAAAGGACTTCAAGAATCACTACCAATTCATGACCCCATTATTGATGAAATTCTTTCTACTTCCTCATCTCAGAGTGTTGATGATGTTGAAAAGCATCAAAGAATGTATCAAATGATTCGATATTCTAAAAAGTACAAGAAAATTCAAGTGAGTCAAAATGATGAAATTTTTAATTCTTTTCCTTATAGGTCGAGAAAGCAAATTCATTTTGGAACGATAGTTTGAACATTGATATGGATGATATTGTAGATGATAATATCATTAAATACGTTCCATCATTAGATCAGTCTTCTTCAAATTCAGAAGTAACAAAATCAAATAGTTCAAATCCATTATTGTTTACTAAACATGTTCAGTTTAATGATAATGTGATATTTTATGAACCTCCTGAATACCCTGCTGAATCAAATATTCGAGTGTTGATGAGGAAATACTTTAGTTTTTGTTTTAACTAACTACCAATTAATTAATAAAATTCAATTGATATCAGTTATTCCTACTCTGACTTGTTCAATGTTGTTGATTTCTTCGCCATGTTGTTGCTTTCTTTTATTTTTTAAACAACCATAGGATGGAATACACTCTGTATGAGAGAATTGGTAATTTTTACTATGCCATTCTAATAGAAAAGGCAAAGGTTCTTTCGGTCAAGTATTTCGTGGGTTGGTCTAATTTATTTAACATGAAAGTGTTCAAAATTCTTCTGGTTTAGTAGTCGCTATCAAAGTATTGGATATGGATACGGATGAAGATGATATTGCAGATATTAGGAAGGAAATCGCCATCTTATCAACTTGTGATTCTCCTCTGGTCACTCGTTATCACAAATCTTTATTAATTGGCACCAAACTTTGGTTGGTTATGGATTATGCTGCCGGTACGTTTTATATACCACTATTAATATTAGGTGGATCAGTGAGAAATTTACTTAAATCTGGCGTGATACCTGAAAATGCTGTTGCTGTTATATCGCACCAAGTCACATTAGCATTGATTTATCTTCACAAAACTGCACATATTATACATAGAGATATCAAAGCAGCAAATGTGTTACTTACAGAAGCTGGGAATATAAAATTATGTGATTTTGGTGTGTCTGGTCAAATGGTAAAATCAATAGATAATATCTTACCATTAGACTCTTACATCCAGGTTCCTTTCTTTAAATTTAATTGATTATCAGGAGAAATTCATTTGTTGGTACACCCTACTGGATGGCCCCAGAGATAATTCAGAGAGCTCATTATGGGGTTAAAGTAAGTTATCCCCATGTTAATTATTTTAGGCAGATATATGGTCTTTAGGTATCACTGTGATAGAAATGGCAACAGGAAATCCCCCATTTGCAGACCAAGATCCCAGAAGAGCACTCTTTTTGATTCCTAGAAGCAGGTTTGAGATTTTCAAGAATTTTAATCGTTCCAGACCACCCAAACTTTCCGGAAATTTTTCCACTTCGATGAAAGATTTTATTAGTACATGCCTGAAAGAAGATCCGGATGATGTAAATCACGTCTATTTAATCAATTAGAGGCCTAATACTGAAGATCTTTTAAAATGTAAATTTATTAGACAAGCACCATCAGATAACAAAAAAATATTAATGAGTCTATTAAAAAGACATCAGGTATGGGAAGCAACAGTAGATGATGACGCAACCTCAGATGGAAGCGCCAGTAGCATAGAGGAGCTGGAAGGAACCATCGAAAACTGGGATTTCAGTACTTTAAAACCTGGTGTGGGTGGTGTTGGAGTGTCATCTGCAACATCATTCATTGATAGACGTAATTCAGAAATAGGTTCGGAAGCTTCTTTATCAAACTTAATGACTCCATTTTCGGATAACGAAAGGTTAACAAATGATATTATTACTAGAAGTGATTTACAATCCAAGAAATCGTTTCTGGAATTTCGACGTGATTCCAATCCAAGTTCATTGCAAGAGATGATAGATTCAAGTTTAGAAGCACGTAGATCCCTTTCGGGGTCAATATTAGCAAGTAATACTGAATATTCAAATACCACCAAAACATTTACGAAAGCCGATGTGGTGGCCCAGAAATTGAATTTTTATGAAAATGAATCTGTTCGTTCGCCCGTTGTAGAGAATCAAAAACCAACGTTGGATGATAAATCATCCATTTCAAATGTGACACCATCAACTAACAATTCAAACAATTCAATCAATAGTATCAATGTAGAAACTACTGGTGCAAATGGTGAATCAACCATTCCATCACTTCCAAAGCCTACAGTACGATTATTGCACTCTAGAAGGCCACGTAATAATACACCCATAGGGGCTGAACAGACGAGTGGATGGGGAGGTGCAACAGGATGGCAAGGGTTGGGAAAATCGGGAAATCCACCTTCAGCACCTTCAGTGAATGATACCACACCTCGACCATCAACCAATTCTACCACCAACATCAGTGAACACACAAAAGGAGTTGTAGAACAGAAAAAGGCTATATTACCCAAACCAACTGATTTCAAAACCCCTTCGGCCTTCCCAGTTATTGATTCACGTACTCCATCACCTGCATCAACTCCTCGGGCAAGCTCTCCCTTGAGTAAAGAGTACACATCCCCATTACGTGGTGAAGGGTCCCCTCAATCAATTACGAAACAGTTTCTTCCTAGACGAATTCGATCTTCATCTACTTCATTACTTAATAGTGTTACTCCTACTATTACAGCAACTTCACCTGGTAATCTACGATTACAACAACATATTGAACAGACACTTTCGTTGCTAGATAGACTAGAAGATTATGTTAAAAGTATAGAATTGTAGGAGGTCATATTGAATGTACAAATTAATATAAATAAAATCCTAACTTTGTATTCAATGAAAATTATGAGGTTTTTATTAATAAAAGGATCTAGGCAAAATACGAAAGCAGTTTATAAAGTTGGTTTTCCAAGAGAAGTTAAATAACGAATAGCACTTTTACTACGTTGTCTAAAACGACCAGTGATAGTTTCAGCTTGTGGTTCACGACCACGTTCTGGTGATAATTCAGCTGAATCCACTCTTTGCAAATTATCTTTTGATTCTGATTTCTTGAAAATGCTCTTGACTTTTTGGAAGATTGATATCTTACGACCCATTTCCGGTCGAATAGTTGGATTAGGTCCCAAGTCTGATGAACTATTGTTGTGAACAAATTGTTGACCATCCCAATGTGGTAATGCAGAAGTTGAAGTAGATGTTCTAGATAATCTTCTACTAGCACGACCACCATCTCTTGAAGCGGAACGGTTACTGGTTAATGATCGATGGGCAGCCAAGTAATCTTCTGGATTTCTAGACATGACTGATTGAGGTCTAGCTAATGGTTCATTCTCATCTTCAGTTGGGCGATATGATTCATTGACCGCACTCATGTTTTCAAACGCTTTCGTCAATGCCCCGACCCATCTGAAAAAATTAATTACGGATACAACACTTACAATTGATAATCCGTAGATGTTTCACTAAAGAATCTATACTCAGATTGAGAAGTCATGAGAGAGAAACTACAAGCACTCTTCAAATCTTGTTCATCATATCTGAAAATTAAATTGATAGAGTGACTTACAATCCTTGAATTTGCGAGAAGTGAATAAAAGTACGAGCTTGAGTTCCAATCACCAATAAAGGAAAGCCAGAAATGGCAGACAATGCGATATGTCCATATAATTCCATATCCTTTTCGGACTCTTCCAAACGAGCTTCTTCAGTGGTAGCTTTAGAAGATTTTGCAGCTGATAACATTTGATGAATCAATTGGACACTATGATGAGTAAAATGATAAAGTACTCTTGGACAGAGGTAGGAAAACAGAGCATTACTTGACGCTTTGATTTAGCAGTTAATTTTTTCTGGGTCAGACGTCCCTTGATCAGGACTCCTCCACTTGGCGTTCCGATAGTTTCAAAGCTCATTTTTTTTTAGAAGGATAAGAAATGAAGGGATTGAGTTTTAAGGGAATGGAATTGACACAACGTGCCACACTGCTCAAAAGAGTCAAGCCCTGAAACACTGGTTACGAACAGCAGACAGTCTACGAATGAGCTGTTCGTGAGTGGGTCAGAGGATATATTGTACACGACATTCATTTGTGTCTCGTTAATAATCGCGTAAAAACTAGAACATATCCACGGTGATCCCACTTGTTCTCTTCTTCTCCTTTGCATTGGAGCCAGAGAATTGAAACGTTTCAAAGTCTTTCTCTCTATAAGTGTCTCAGATCCAAATGTCCCAGGTTCGACTTGTTCCAGATCTTAAACGTGCTGTAGGGTCTACCGAATGAAACCTAATACTTCACTGGTCCCCAACATAGGGTACCAAGATCACTCGCGACCAATTTGATGACTCAAAACAACTAATTGAGAATCTTTCAATTTGATATTCAAACGGATATAATATTCTTTAAATTGCTTTGTTGAGCGTGTAATAACAACCGTTAGATAGTTCTTATGGTAATGCTCTAACACAGGATATTAAACTCAGCACATGATGTTAATATCTGTACAACAATAAGGAAACGGTTACTCACAAAGGCTCATTCATTACTGCATGGACAATAAAAATTAGATTCAAGTTAGACTTCGTGATACATCAGTACGCTCCATAGCTGACACAGTTCAAATATCACCCGGCAATTGATAAATAAAAAGTGCAGTCAAATAATTTATTAAAATACCATTAAACTACGGGTTTTGGAGATGAATACGTCTTTAGTAACAATGAGCTACAAACCACTGATACGGAACTGAACGCCATCGCCATCCCTGCCACCCAAGGATTTAAACCAAGTCCCCAATGATAGAGAACCCCAGCAGCCAAAGGGATCCCTAAAATGTTATAACCTAATGCCCAAGCAAAATTCAACCGTATACGATTAAATGTTTTTCTTGATAGATCAATTAATGTGAGAACATCATCAAGTGATGATTTGACAAGAACAACATCAGCAGCTTCAATTGCTACATCGGATCCAGCGCCAATTGCAATTCCAACATCTGCTTGTGCCAGTGCAATCGAGTCGTTGATACCATCACCAACCATTGCGACTTTTCCATTCTCAGATTTGCTCTGTACTTGATGTTGAATTTGGAGAATGCGTTGATACTTTTCTTCGGGTAACACTTGTGCCATTATATTTGCATTGGAAAGACCAAGTTGTAAACCAACTGACTTGGCCGTAATTTCATGGTCGCCTGTAATCATCCACACCTCAATATCTCTTGCCTTTAGCTGCTTAACGACTCTGGCAGCTTCTGGACGTACCTGATCGGATATGCCCATCAACCCAACTAATCTTCCAGTATTCTGGTTGCTAGCAGTATGATCCAAGTCAAGGACAGAAGGTGGGATAACTTGGGCAGAAATTCCAATCATCACAATAGATTTTCCCATTTGTGTCCATTGTTGTAAAATATGATGGTATTCATTTTCACTCGATAAACAACCTTTTTCCCGCAACCATACTTCATTACCAATATACACATGATGAATCTCACCAGTTACAAACGTCACCTTGGCTTCCAATCCTTTACCACCAGTTTCGGTAACATCAGATACGTTGAATTCATTCTCAAGTTCCAAGATATCATTCGACTTTAAATAGGTCTTTACATAGTCACAAGCGGCTATGGCTAAGGGATGATCACTGTTTGATTCAACTGCACCTACTAGTTTCCAAAAACAGGCATCAGAGAGTATTGGTAATCCAGCACGAGATAACACTCTTGAATCAGTCACACTTGGCTTTCCAACCTAGTATATAAAAATCTATCTTGTAAATTACCGTCAATGTGCCAGTTTTATCAAATATGATTGCTGTGATATTATGTGAAGTTTCCAGCGCCAATCCACCACCTTTCATCAAAATCCCATGCTTTGCGGCTACTCCCGACCCAACCATGACAGCTGTCGGTGTAGCCAGACCCAAAGCGCAAGGACAAGCAATAACTAACACTGAAATGGCATGTTCAATGGCAAACAGGAAAGCAGATTTGCCAAACGGTAGTGTTTCTTCAGGAACCAATCCAGAATAGATAATGGCTAACCAAACCAAATGGGTCAATAGTGCCAGCACTAGCACCACTGGAACAAATATGTTACTTATTTTATCGGCGTATTCTTGAATGGGAGCCTTTGATGCCTGTGCATCTTGTACTAATGTTATAATGCGGGCGATTGCTGTATCTAGATTGTTATAAATCAACACAGAATACCAGAACCAGTTTTTATCACTTTGATATACAAAACACCAGATTGATTTATGGTTCCACCAAATACCGAATTTCCAATAATCTTAAATACTGGATTGGCTTCCCCAGTCAACATACTTTCATCAACATATGATTGTCCAAGTATTACAATGGCGTCACCTACTTTAAGAATCGATGAAAAATACTTGGAATTCGAGCCCCAGGTAATACTTTCAATGAATCACCCACTTGCACTAGATCCAAAGATATCACTGTCTCGGAAATCGTTTTGGTTCGTTCTTCGGGATCTAACTCTGCTAAAATAGCTGTGTCGGGAGTCAGGGATAATAGTTCTTGAATAGCACCAGAAGTTTTTCCTACACGTTAATCAAGTTCACTTACCCTTTGCCAACGATTCCAAGTATTTCCCAAATAAAATAAAGAATATCAAGAACACTGGTGTTTCAAAGAATTGAATGGCAATCTTTGACTTGAAAGAAACGTTCAATAAAACAGAGTAAACAGAGAAAACGTAGGCTACTGATGTACCAAGTGCGACAAGAACATCCATCTAATTATTAGCATATACGTAAGCAAACGTTAGCCGTTCCAAGATAGACCAAAGATTTCCAAGCACCACGATAAAAACGATACCCTAACCAAAACTGCATAGGGGTTGCCAAAATCCACAACAGTAAGTCCTCCAAGGATAGTCCAGGAATAGGTTCATACATCAACATCTTAGATACTGCATTTCCAGGGAAGATCATCATCAATACCATACTAATAATAAAGGTGGGAATCACAAAAATAAGTGAAATGCACAAATCTTTGTAATAATGATTCATCTCAGAATTATCACCAGAATCTATCAGTGTATCAGATTTATGCAGTTTAGCATCAAACCCGGCATCTTCAATCATTTGCAAAATATCACGGACACCTATTTGACCCACGGTGAAAGTAACGGTTGCCTAGAATTAATAAAAGTGAATTGATTTACCAGTTCAGTAATCAAGTTCACATTGATGGAGCGAATTCCAATTTGTTTGCCAACATAACTCTCTAATGAATTGACGCAAGAAGAGCAAGTCATTCCAATAACTTTAATTTTGACAGTCTTGGTATTTTCCTTCAAAGATATAAGATCATTCGTTTCATCAATTAACGTTGATTGTGAAAGTGTCGCTTCAAATCCCATATCTTCAATTTTCGTCACTAAATCTTCAACACTGATCAAATTCACTGCGTGTTGAAGAGTCACTCTTGGTGGTAAAAGAGTCGCAACAACGGTATCGGGGTTCACACCCGTAAATCCTCGTAAATTTTTTTCTATGGACGAAACACAGGAACTGCAAGTCATTCCCACCACTGAAAATGTAGATTTATGATATTTCGAGGGTTCTGGTATTGACAAGAGTACATCTGAATTTTTAAGAATACAAATTGGATACCATTCTCATTGGCGGTGATAGTCGCATCTTTGATATCCTCAGTGACTTGAAATCCCAGCTGCTCTATCTGTTCCATAATGGTAGACTTTTGAACTATATCTGAGTTATAAATAATTTGTGCTGTATCCATAGTAACGTTATAATTATAAACCCCAGACATACTAAGGTCAGATTAGATCATTGGCATCGTACTTTTTTAGTTTTTGAATCACTAGCTTGACACATGAGCCACAAGTTAGGCCAGATAATCTTAAATTTAAAGTATGTCTAAGATTGGATTCGGTCGGATTTTTACTTTCAACTTTTACTTCACTTGAACTTGATAACGATGAGCACCCAAGAGGTTTAAGAGTTCGTTCGATGAACATCCTACTCTCTTCGTCTGGGACAGAGTGAAAGATTAGATCCACGTATAATGCATTTCCGAATCCTGGATCATTTGAAGAGAGACTGATATGCCTTAACGAATGAACCAAAGACAGTGATTCTTGCAAGTCATCAATGATAAACTTTCTACTTCGTTGATATTTCTTTTTATCCAACAGGGACATTTTAGCATAATCGAAAGAATTGGATGCAGAGTATTGATTGGGAGGATGTAAGACAACCGAATAAATACAGCTATATGATGAGCAATTAGATACAAACCTTCCCCTACTCTGTTCTTTTGCTATAAATTGACAGTTACAAGAGAAGCATTGACAGTTCCCCAATGATGATGAGCTTGCACAAAGACTTAACATGAACAATTCAATTCTATTACCATTCAGAGTCTGGATTGCAAAGACACGGTTTATACTTTCTTGGACTGTTTTCCATTGAATAGTTAAAATTTTTCCGTTTCTTTCAGAGTTTAATGATTTTGTTTTTCCATTCAGTTCACAGTTACTCAAAACGGATTCTCTTGTACCTTTCTGGTTCTGTAAATTCATCCATCTTTGGATTTTATCCACTGAATGTATTTGAGTTGAAATCATTCATTTAAAAAAGAAAGACAGTAAGAAATACTCAGATAGACGGAGGAAAAGCAGGAGATACTTCACTTCCAACTGTTGTGCACTGATCTAACATCTCTGGGAGTGTCGTCATCAATGACGGTCAATCATTTCCAAACATTTTACATCCTTACTCTTTCAATCATGGAACTGGCTGCGAAAGTGGCAATGATAATACAGATAGTTGCTATTATTGCAGATATCATTACTCTTTATCGGGTTTCCTCTGGTTGGCTTAAAAACAAGAAAGTATCCTCATATATCACTACTGTCTTAGTATTAGATCTGATTTGGCAGATCTCTTTACTTACTGTAAATGCTTTGCAGTATCAGCCAGGTTGGTGTCAACCAATTCACAATATTGCTGGATATCTGATGATGTTATTTTATCTGTTATCGTCAATTGAAATATTCAAACTATTTTTGGTTATCAGTAACTTTTGGACAGTGAAAAGGATGATTGTTTTGAAGAATATTACAATCTTGTTACATTTCCTGTTTACCAGTGGTGGATACATTTGTAGTTTTACTCTTTTGCTGGACTGGAATCCACCAGCAATATTAACACTGGTATTTATATGTATTATTGATTTTTAGTGGTCTGCTTTTGGAAACATTGCCTGGTCAATTTACATGTATTTTGTTATCGCGTTCCAATATTTCTATTTAACTTACCTTATCAAATTAAGCAAGAAATGTAAATCAAAATCATCCGAAAGTAGAATGATAGATAAGAGATACGTCGATACAAACATATTTTTGGTTTTTATGGCAGTATTTGCAATCTTTGTCATTTCTCTTGCAATATATCCAACTTTTGGAATGAAATCCGCCAATCCGGAACTTTTGTTTGCCGTCAAGAGTATATCAAAAGGACTATTGGGAATTTATGCGACATTCTTATGCTACACATTCAAATTATTGAAATACATCTATTTTGGAGCACAAGTATTTCAAACCACTTCAGAAGTTAAAAAGAGCAGTAAACCTACGAGGGAAGTGCCTGTTATCAATCTGATACATCCGTCACAGGTTCAAAAATTATCGAATCCACCACCAAAAGATCCAAAATACCTTGATGTTAATTTACAGCACTAATAAACATAGATATTATATAAACTTACAAGTATTTTTCTTAACCAAAGTAGCTTTCTATCTTTCTTTCTTAACCAATACCTTTTAACTAACTTTAACCATCTAAACTTTTAAACGAAAAATAAATCCATTTATTACTGGCATGCCTTGATTAAGGGTGTTAGATGAGCAGCATCTTGAAATTTTATACTTTTTATCTACAGTAGTGTTCTTGGCGAAAATCAAAGCCAGATTCAACTAATGCTAATTCGAATCAGACGATATGGAACAATAAAACAACAGATTAATCGCTTAAAAGAGACTGCATATCTCGGTGGTGGATTAAAGAGAATACAAGACCGTCATGCAAAAGTAATCTCATCCTTATTAATCCAACTTCAAGGGCAAACTGACAGCCAGAGAAAGAATAGACTTACTACTGGATGATGGAAGTTTTACTGAATATAATATGTTTATGGAATCGCGCAGCAATGAACCAAACTTTGTATGTGATTCAATTATTACAGGATATGGAAAAATTAATGATCGAACTGTTTTTGTATACAGCCAAGGTATTGGGTTTATAATTGAATATCATGGTTAGATGCAACTGTGTTTGGTGGAAGTGTATCTGAAGTTCATTCTCAAAAATTATGTAAAGTTATAGATCGGGCTATTCAAGTTGGAGCACCGGTTATTGGAATCAATGATTCAGGAGGAGCAAGAATACAAGAAGGTGTTGACTCATTAGCAGGTGTTGGTGAAATTTTCAAAGTAGACATACTTATTAGATAACATTTAGAGAAATGTATGGGCATCTGGGGTCATTCCACAAATATCGGTTGTGATGGGGCCATGTGCTGGTAATTTTGCACCCTGTTAATAGTAGGTGGTGCGGGTACGGTTCCATGCATTTTATTGTAGTCTATTCCCCAGCACTAACAGATTTTACATTTATGATTCAAAATACATCATATATGTATGTCACAGGACCAGGTAAATTCTAATAAAACTAAGTATAGATGTTGTTAAAACAGTAACAAATGAGAAAGTGTCTCATGATGCTCTTGGTGGATCTAATGTTCACACTACAAAGTCAGGTATTGATTTAAAATAACACAAAGGGGTCGCACATTTAAGTTTTAATGATGAAATAGAGGCTTTGAATTGGTAATGAGGATTGAACTCATTTAGACCTAGTGTACGTGATTTTGTCGATTATTTGCCATTATCATATAGACATTCATTACCACAGAAAATCGAAGACGACTCCAGAAATCGATTATGTGAACCTCTGGAATACTTTATTCCAACAGACCCATCAAAAGCATATGATATGAAATTTATTATTTCACAGGTACATAATTTATCTGATAGTAACTCTAGATTGTTGATATGGATTCTTTTTTCGAGCTCATGCCAGATTATGCAGGGAATATGATCATCGGATTTGGTCGATTCAATGGCTCCACAGCGGGGATTGTAGCCAATCAACCATTAGTATCATCAGGGGCTATAGACATAAACTCATCTACAAAAGCTGGTAATTCTCATTAATGCTGAAAATAACCAGCGCGATTTGTTCGGTTTTGTGATGCATTTAATATTCCCATAATCACACTGGTAGACGTACCTGGTATTTGATCAGCCTTCATTTAATCTTAGGATTTTTACCGGGCGTACAACAGGAACATGGAGGGATTATTCGTCATGGAGCTAAACTCTTGTATGCTTACGCTGAAGCTACTGTTCCAAAAGTAAATTAGCATTGATAACATTAGATCACTATCATTGTTCGTAAAGCATATGGTGGAGCATATGATGTAATGAGGTACTGTCGACTAATGTGATGTTGACTGTAGTTCAAAACATCTTGGCGGAGATTCAAATTATGCATGGCCAACAGCCGAAATCGCTGTAATGGGTCCAAAAGGAGCTGTTGAAATTATATACCGAAATTCAAAAGATAAAGGTAAATTAAATTATGATTGACATTTTATTAGCAAAGGCTGAATTAGAATGTATCTGATTTGATATTGAACGAAATAGATAAAGAAAAGTTTGTAAATCCATTATTGGCTGCTCAACGTGGTTATTTGGATGATATTATCAACCCAAGAGATACCCGAAGACGAATCATAGATGATTTGGAGATGTTGAAGGACAAAGTAGAAATTCGACCAAGTAAGAAGCATGGTAGTATACCACTATGATCACTTTTCAATAAAAGCAAGTTCTATTGATATTATTTGTGCTTATGACACGTTGATTGAATTCATGCTCCAGTCACGTTTGTCAAATCATTTGTCAATTGTCCACAAAACGCCAAATGAAAATAAAGGATTCTTCCCATTGAATGACCATCAGTTCATTTCTACTGAACCCAATACAGTGGAATGATGTTACCTTCTCTACAGTAGTGTTCTTGGCGAAAATCAAAACCAGATTCAACTAATGCTAATTCGAATCAGACGATATGGAACAATAACACAACAGATTAATCGCTTAAAAGAGACTGCATATCTCGGAGGTGGATTAAAGAGAATACAAGACCGTCATGCAAAAGTAATCTCATCCTTATTAATCCAACTTCAAGGGCAAACTGACAGCCAGAGAAAGAATAGACTTACTACTGGATGATGGAAGTTTTACTGAATATAATATGTTTATGGAATCGCGAAGCAATGAACCAAACTTTGTATGTGATTCAATTATTACAGGATATGGAAAAATTAATGATCGAACTGTTTTTGTATACAGCCAAGGTATTGGGTTTATAATTGAATATCATGGTTAGATGCAACTGTGTTTGGTGGAAGTGTATCCGAAGTTCATTCTCAAAAATTATGTAAAGTTATAGATCGGGCTATTCAAGTTGGAGCACCAGTTATTGGAATCAATGATTCAGGAGGAGCAAGAATACAAGAAGGTGTTGACTCATTAGCAGGTGTTGGTGAAATTTTCAAAGTAGACATACTTATTAGATAACATTTAGAGAAATGTATGGGCATCTGGGGTCATTCCACAAATATCGGTTGTGATGGGGCCATGTGCTGGTAATTTTGCACCCTGTTAATAGTAGGTGGTGCGGGTACGGTTCCATGCATTTTATTGTAGTCTATTCTCCAGCACTAACAGATTTTACATTTATGATTCAAAATACATCATATATGTATGTCACAGGACCAGGTAAATTCTAATAAAACTAAGTATAGATGTTGTTAAAACAGTAACAAATGAGAAAGTGTCTCATGATGCTCTTGGTGGATCTAATGTTCACACTACAAAGTCAGGTATTGACTTAAAATAACACAAAGGGGTCGCACATTTAAGTTTTAATGATGAAATAGAGGCTTTGAACTGGTAATGAGGATTGAACTCATTTAGACCTAGTGTACGTGATTTTGTCGATTATTTGCCATTATCATATAGACATTCATTACCACAGAAAATCGAAGACGACTCCAGAAATCGATTATGTGAACCTCTGGAATACTTTATTCCAACAGACCCATCAAAAGCATATGATATGAAATTTATTATTTCACAGGTACATAATTTATCTGATAGTAACTCTAGATTGTTGATATGGATTCTTTTTTCGAGCTAATGCCAGATTATGCAGGGAATATGATCATCGGATTTGGTCGATTCAATGGCTCCACAGCGGGGATTGTAGCCAATCAACCATTAGTATCATCAGGGGCTATAGACATAAACTCATCTACAAAAGCTGGTAATTCTCATTAATGCTGAAAATAACCAGCGCGATTTGTTCGGTTTTGTGATGCATTTAATATTCCAATAATCACACTGGTAGACGTACCTGGTATTTGATCAGCCTTCATTTAATCTTAGGATTTTTACCGGGCGTACAACAGGAACATGGAGGGATTATTCGTCATGGAGCTAAACTCTTGTATGCTTACGCTGAAGCTACTGTTCCAAAAGTAAATTAGCATTGATAACATTAGATCACTATCATTGTTCGTAAAGCATATGGTGGAGCATATGATGTAATGAGGTACTGTCGACTAATGTGATGTTGACTGTAGTTCAAAACATCTTGGCGGAGATTCAAATTATGCATGGCCAACAGCTGAAATCGCTGTAATGGGTCCAAAAGGAGCTGTTGAAATTATATACCGAAATTCAAAAGATAAAGGTAAATTAAATTATGATTGACATTTTATTAGCAAAGGCTGAATTAGAATGTATCTGATTTGTATTGAACGAAATAGATAAAGAAAAGTTTGTAAATCCATTATTGGCTGCTCAACGTGGTTATTTGGATGATATTATCAACCCAAGAGATACCCGAAGACGAATTATAGATGATTTGGAGATGTTGAAGGACAAAGTAGAGATTCGACCAAGTAAGAAACATGGTAGTATACCACTATGATCACTTTTCAATAAAAGCAAGTTCTATTGATATTATTTGTGCTTATGACACGTTGATTGAATTCATGCCCTTAGTCACGTTTGTCAAATCATTTGTCAATTGTCCACAAAACGCCAAATGAAAATAAAGGATTCTTCCCATTGAATGACCATCAGTTCATTTCTACTGAACCCAATACAGTGGAATGATGTTACCTTCTCCCTACTTTCAGCAATAATTACTTATTCATTGGTCAGTATCATTTACAATTGTTTAGGATACTTCCATCCTTTACTAAAACTATCACTAATGAATGGTGCAATTGATACCAATGGCAACTCAATCCTCTCTTTCTTATCAGATTTGTCCTTCACAAGAATGAAGAAATTAATATGGAAACCAGTATTTCTTTTTCCAATATTTGGCGGATTATTGACTCAAACCCAAACTGTACTACGCTCAGTTGCTTCTCTGAAAACAATTGGGTACATTCCAGCATATGTTGATCATGTCAATGCGAATGAAGTTCATCAGTTCAATACCAGTTTTTATGTTTTACATGAAAGGGAGAGTAGTGAATATTCAAAGGTGCTCTCCAGACTATCCAAAAACAATTATTTATCTGGAGTTAGTAATGGTACTATAAAATCAAATACCCAGCCAGGGCTATTAGATTCATTGGATAAAAACAATGTCTTTTCAGGATTGAACTATAATCAAGCAATATATGGTTATTGTTCTACCCAAGAAATGAAAGTTACTATTGCAATCTCTCCATTGGCAGATAGCTGGACATACTTTGGAAATGAAGTTCTTACAGTTAATCCAATAATCACAAAAAGATCTATTACTACACCAATTACATGCCGATCGTTGCTAAACAATAACATTTTTCAATGGATTTGTACAGTTATTTCACCAGAAGATGGTGTCATTCTGTATAATTTGATATCAGACATCCACTTATTTATTCAAATTATTGATAACGTTGCGCTTAACCCGAAATTATACCAAGATGGAAGTCATTTAATCATTGATTCTAGTGGATTAGTGGTGGAAAGAAAAATTGGTGTAGAATATCAAATTGTGATGACTCAAAATCCATACCAAAAATTGATCGCTATGGAGAAATGGATGTCCTTGAGTTGCAACATTCAATATTCAAAAATTAGAATAGATAGCTCTGTGCAAATTCTAACAACTTTAAATGAGTCAAACCCTCTACCAAGTTATCCATATCAATTGGAAGTGTTGATGAAAGATGTAACATATCTTGTACCTTCCATACCACTGCTTCATTCACGGATCACTACTACAATTCTTTCATTTTGTGATTGGCATATTTGGTTAATCACATTCTTTCTCTTCGCGCTACACTTGATCATATACAGTACATTAAGGAGAAATGATATTCAGGATTACATATTTGCACTTACATATCACCAACATCAAATAGAGAAGGAAGTGGATTTATCTGGTTTATGGTATTGGGTAAAAACAAATGATCAAATGAAATTATCGAGAGTTGGTGAATTTTCGACTCTAAAAGATTTATATCAATCTAAATCTCATAAAGAAAATAATTGCTCTAATTCTGAATGTAATTCCGTATTACACGCAGATGATGCCTTTACTGTAGGGATCCGTGATGGACATTAATAAACACCAATTTGAAGTAAAA